>WWET01006373.1:6532-22901 GCA_011038615.1 Limnodynastes dumerilii
GGATACTGAGGGCTACAGAGACATGATGGGGATACTGAGGGCTGAAGAGACATGATGGGGATATTGGGGGGATGCAGAGACATGATGGGGATACTGAGGGACTGCAAAGACATGATGGGGATAGTGAGGGGCTGCAGAGACATGATTGGAATATTGGGAGACTGGATCCATATAAGGGGGAGTACAAGGGGGAGAGATTGGATGAATATATACACTGTACACACACACAAACTGGATAACTAAGTGCTTACAAGGCTGTGCTTCTATTGTATTATTGTTACAAATGTTTTCTGTTTTGTAACTGCATTGCATTTTGTGACTGTTTTTTTTTAACTGCATTGAGGTTACAAGAATGTTGAATTTATTGTACAGTGGTCTGAAGGATGCAGTCTGTATTGTAAGGTGACCTGTATAGTATAGCGTTCACTAGGATAATGGGCCGGATCCAGAACTACGGCCATCTTCCACAGATGGCCGTAATTCAGTGAACAATAGCTACTGCGCATGCGTAGTAGCTATTGTACGTAATCTGTACGTAATCTGCGTATCGTTTTGATTCATAGATTGCATATATGCGGCCTTTTATACCGCATATACGCAATCTACGTTGAAGACGGCCGTAGTTGGATCCGGCCCAATGTCTGTTAGGTATGTGTCCCTAAGATATATAGTCTGTATTGTGTTGCAGTTTTTAGGATGAAATGGGATTTGTATAGTGGAGACTAGGATGCTGCCTGTATTGTATAGTGGAGACTAGGATGCTGCTGTATTGTATAGCAGCGGCTATGATTTGCTTTCTTTTATTGTGTTTACAAGATTGTGTTTTATGATGCTTACATGGATACTATACTCCAGAAACTATTACGACAGACTGTTAAACAGGTAGGCGCAAATTTAAAGTTTGCGGGGAGGCGCTGAACACCCTAGCACCGGCCCTGGGGGGAGGCATTTAATTGAGTCTTTGAGGGTGCGGTTACATAGAATCGCATGTACGGAATACATATACGCACGTAAGTACACACGTAAAGTTAGAGGTGGTCTATGGAGGCTAATGTCTCCGATTGCACGGCCGTGAGAGGGGAGTGTCATGGGTGTTGGTGGGTGTTGCCTTGCTACGTGCGTGCGTATAATTGCGTTCTTTTAAAAAAAACGGATCTGTGAATACGGCCCTATGTAAGGCCTGGCCAATCTATGACTCTCCTGAAACTACGACTCCCAGCATGCTTTAACTGCATAGACATAGCTGATACCTGAAAATGCATGCTGGCAGTCGTAGGGCCTGATCCAGCGCTACATTGTGCTGTACTTCGTAAGTTTGGCCAGCATAGCTCTGGTGCACTTCCCCCGACACCCCCCCTGTCCTGGCATACGTACCCACTGTTACGCCGGCTGAAGGCTACCTTTACTTCAGCCGGCGTAACAAAGGGTAATTACGCCGGGAATATATTCGTAACCCCCTAATAATTTCCCTCCCTCCCCCCGCCTACCTTCCGTAACTACAGCGTGGTTACGGTACTGCACGCCCCTTCGGACGTAACCTCGCTGTAGTTACGGACGCCCGATCCAAGGCACGATGAATAAACGATTACGACTGGCATCATCTGCCCAGCAGAATGGCAGAAACGACGGCGGCCGTAGGTCTGGATCTGCCCCATAGTTTCAGAAAACATGGGGCCATATATGCTAAGCTGTGGGATTGGAAAAGTGGAGATATTGCCCTTGGCAACCAATCAGATTCTAGCTTTTACTTTCCCATTACCTACTAGAGAGTGTCAGCTAGAATCTGATTGGTTGCTATGGGCAACATCTCCACTTTTCCAAACCCACAGCTGAGTAAATCTGGCCCTTTGGCTATGTCAGAGAGATTCTGCTGTGCTGCTGCACTCCCAAAACAGTTCTTGCCACTGATTGTAGAACGTTTATTTCATATGATAAAATCTCCAGAATATTGTTATGACTTTAGATCCCCAAGGAGCTCGCGGTACCTGCGCCATGAATATTAAGCCCTCCCTCGTGACACAGTTTCTGGGTCCCACGGCTGCCCCAGAGCTCAGTGTATCATGTGGTACTGAAACATTTAAACCTATCTTCCACGTGGACGGCTGACCTCCCTAGGACTGACCCCCCGCTCTTATAGGTTACTATAATCCTAGAATATTCACTGGTAAAGGGCGTGTAATAAAACCAGCTGCATCCCCGTCCTCCAGTCCTGTGCTCGCTGAAGTCACCCAGGGTTAAAAATAAACCCTCGCACAGTGAAACGCTCTATACGGGGGAATGTTGTTCCTTTCTCTTGCACACCAGAGGGATTCTGGGAAATGAATGTGGCCTATTATTCTGCTGAAATGTCCTGCGAGGCAGCTAATTAAATGGAGGGAAGTCCTTGAGTTCTATTCAGCACAAAGCCTTATTAACCTCTTCAATGGTACCGATAATAAACAGTTTTATAGTCTATTGTATCTACAATGAGGCCATTCTATCCCAGAACCGCTTCTCATTGCAAAGGTCTAAGACCTTCACCTTTTACAATATTTGCCTAATTCTGCCAGGGCACATAAGAAATCACACGTCAGGCATGGTTTTATGTTCTCCCAATGCCTTTTCTGTATATTTTCTGGATGAAATCAGACAGAATTTTGCACCAGGGAAAACACATGTTGAATTACAGGGGAGACAAATGTCATCTGTGGCAAAAAAGTATTAGAGTTGAGAGTGATGTTTCCAAGCCCAAGTCTAAATAACAGCAGGATGGTCGACTTCTACTTTCCTCCGGGGTGGTAGAGATGCCGATAAATATGGGGACGGGACTTGATGATTTTATGCAAAGTGTGCCATGAAGCCCCGCCTCCTGCCTAATAATGGTGAAAGTCTTACTGTTACCAGGTATGGGCGGGGCTTGTTGATTTTATGCAAAGTGTACCGTGAAGCCCTGCCCCCTGCCTTTTAATGGTGGACGTTTTACTGTTACTAGGTATAGGCGGGACTTGATGATGCAAACTTACCTAGTAACAGTATGTTACACTCTTATATCTCTTTCACACTAAAAACCTGGGTCTTCCCCGGGATAATGATCACGGGTTATAGCCATGTTGCAAACCGCAGATACAACCCGGGTAAATCCCAGGTTGTAGCCTTTCCCACTGGACATCTATCCCCTAATTTACATATTTTAATTTAACCCGGGTTGAATAACTTGGCTTCCCCCTTTCACACCGCAGCACGGGTTACGCCCAGAGGTGGAACTAGCGAATTGTGGGCCCAGGTGCAAATAATATGCTTTGGCCCTGATGGTATTCCAAGTAACCCGGTGGGGAGCTTCGGCGGTGCGGTGATGGCAGCTGTGGGCCCTTGTCTCAGCATGAGCCCGGGGGGCTGTTGTACCTGCTGCACCAGTGGTAGTTCCGCCCCTGGTTAGGCCATCCCGGGAATAACCCTGGTATCGACCAGGGTCGCGGACCCAGGGGTACACACTCAGGTTGACCCTTTAACACCGACACCCGACCAGGGTAATTCCTGGGTCCATAGCTCGGTGTGAAAGGGGTATTAGTAATGCTTGGGCTCATAGTTTGGGCCCTCAATCCCATTGCAGAAGATTTGCTGGCTCTCCTTGGATACCGGGAAACATGCCTGAATTTCAAGAGTCTCTCGGACATTCTGAGTTGACAACCATGAATGACAGTATAAACGTAACGCAGGTCAGTATCTGTGTGCCATCAGCAGAGGAAAAGTATTCTCCCTGCATGCAAAGAATAACATTCATTTGACTCCTCCTGAAAATAAGAATTGTTTGGCTCATGGAGACAGATCCTGAGTTCAGTACGAGAGCGTATTTACACTAGCCGCTAGCCGTTTTGTATGTACTGTGCACGCATCGTAAATACGTACAAAGGGGAGGGTCATCCTAACGACGCCCGGAAATACGCTTTGTAGGCAGAGGGAGGCATTTAAATTGTATAGTATGTGCCGGGTTAGGCCGTTATGTGCGACAATCCACTACGTACGAGCGTACTTGCACTTGGAGACATTAAGGTAGGGTTTGGTAAACGTAAAACAAGTAAATGACGCACAAGCGAGGGGAATGTCCGGCGCATAGTACTTACAATCGCGTAAATATGCTACGAGATGGTACTGAAACTGAACTTACGTCTGGCTCTGGCCCATAGTTGCCTGAATATCGGGGCGACTTGCTGAAGAAACGCTATGAAAATAACCAGCGCTGCCTGAAGTGATCCTAAAAAATTAAAATACCTTTCAAATGAGTTAAAAAAAACAACTACATTTATAATAAATCAACACAATCTGCTACCAGACCAATCAGTAAACAACAATATAAATCAATGGACAGCAAACAGCATAGTGCTCACTCCTGCACCCATCAGCCAGGCATACCTTAATGAAATAAAGAGGGTTTAAAAAGGGAACATATTGAATTGGGCCAAATTGTACATTGTTGACTAAAGCTGTGATGACTATAAAAAATGTCATCTGTAATTGAACTAGGTGGCCCAATAGCAGGTGGGGGCACAGCAATACCTCCTTACCAGATAGGTTATCCGCACTGTCTACCCCAGCACCTGGAAGGTGGCAGCCTACAGGATCCAACCACTAGGGTGTGATGTCCTCGTATCATGGGCTGTGCTCACGTGTGCATGCAGGGGCGGGGCTTAATGACTCGATTTATGCAAATCATGTCATTAAGCCTTGCCCCTTGACTATTGATTACCCCCTTTTTTGGGGGTTTACCAGGGTTGGGGGTGGGGCTTGATGAGGCAGTTTACATCATCAAGTCCCTACCTGTCCCTAGTAACACTAGGATCAGGGCCGGGTAAGCGAGGAAGGGGGGGGCGCCAAGCCAGAGACGCGCTCCCCTCCTCCTGCTATCTCCGGATGCGATGGAGACCGGCAGGCAGCTCATACAGGAGTTTCCTGCATGAGCTGCTGCGGCAGTTACATACAGCGGCTGATATCAGGAGTTTCCTGTATGAGCTGCTGCGGCAGTTACATACAGCGGCTGATATCAGGAGTTTCCTGTATGAGCTGCTGCGGCAGTTACATACAGCGGCTGATATCAGGAGTTTCCTGTATGAGCTGCTGCGGCAGTTACATACAGCGGCTGATATCAGGAGTTTCCTGTATGAGCTGCTGCGGCAGTTACATACAGCGGCTGATATCAGGAGTTTCCTGTATGAGCTGCTGCGGCAGTTACATACAGCGGCTGATATCAGGAGTTTCCTGTATGAGCTGCTGCGGCAGTTACATACAGCGGCTGATATCAGGAGTTTCCTGTATGAGCTGCTGCGGCAGTTACATACAGCGGCTGATATCAGGAGTTTCCTGTATGAGCTGCTGCGGCAGTTACATACAGCGGCTGATATCAGGAGTTTCCTGTATGAGCTGCTGCGGCAGTTACATACAGCGGCTGATATCAGGAGTTTCCTGTATGAGCTGCTGCGGCAGTTACATACAGCGGCTGATATCAGGAGTTTCCTGTATGAGCTGCTGCGGCAGTTACATACAGCGGCTGATATCAGGAGTTTCCTGTATGAGCTGCTGCGGCAGTTACATACAGCGGCTGATATCAGGAGTTTCCTGTATGAGCTGCTGCGGCAGTTACATACAGCGGCTGATATCAGGAGTTTCCTGTATGAGCTGCTGCGGCAGTTACATACAGCGGCTGATATCAGGAGTTTCCTGTATGAGCTGCTGCGGCAGTTACATACAGCGGCTGATATCAGGAGTTTCCTGTATGAGCTGCTGCGGCAGTTACATACAGCGGCTGATATCAGGAGTTTCCTGCATGAGCTGCTGCGGCAGTTACATAGAGCGGCTGATATCAGGAGTTTCCTGCATGAGCTGCCTGCCAGAGGAGGAGAGCGCCGCGGAGGAAGACTCCAAGAAGAATTACAATTTGGGGATTGGTGTCACATTATGGGAATACTAGAAGGGGGTGTGGGGCTGGTGACACATGATAGGAGTACTGGAGGGGGATGGAGGTGCATTATAGGAGTACTGGAGAGGGCTGGAGGTGCATTACAGGAGTACTGGAGGGGGCTGGAGGCACATTATAGGAGTACTGTGGGGGGCTGGAGACACATGATGGGAGAAGGGTGCAAATTTATTTTTGCAGGGGGGCGCCAGACATGCTAGCACCAGCCCTGACTTGGATGCTAGTGTTGCCAGGCAGGGGGGCAGGACTTGAGGTCATGGTTTCATGGCAACCACGAGCTTCGAGTCCCTTGCGGGAGATTTGCCGGCTCTCTCGGGATACCAGGAGAACTGGCTGAATTTCAGGAGTCTCCCGGACATTTCGGGAGAGTCGGCAACCCTGGTGTGCTGCTATCAGACCAAACTACCCCCACTCACCCAAAATCTCCCATGAGCCATACCCCTTTTGCTGACCTCCCCCACACACTGCTACCGCCCCACCATGCTCCTTTTTGAAATAAAAACAGTTAAGCACATACATTTTAATTCTAATTTAAAATTATATCTGAGTTTTTCGAAATAAAGTCTAGGTGCTTGAGGCACACAAATTTCAAGCCAGAATTAAATACTTAGGAGTTATATGTAGCTGGTAAAGTCACTGTTGCAGTTATTGAATAGAGCAATGGACAATTTCAAAAGAGCATAACTGTCAGCTACTTTACCTATCTGTGTAGCTTCAGGGAAGGATTGGTCCATCGGTGCACCTGACGGCGGGTTATGCAATGTCAGCCTCATAATAGTGTTCATTCACATGGATAAATTAAATCCCAATGTCCCGCTTTAGCTTGTGATAGTAATCATCAGCTTAAATTCATGATGTCCCAGTGTTCAAGAAAGTTAAAGGCAGCAGTTTGGTATCAGAACAGTCAAACACTGCTGACGCGTTTCATCCACTTGGATTTCATCAGAGGAATAATTGTGTGACTTCCTGAAGAGCGGGTGACCCCCTGAGGAGCGGGTGCATAGTTTTCCTGGCAGCTCTAGACACACCTATGGGTGGAGCTATTCATAGGACACACCTTTGGTGCAACCTCTCCCCGATAACTATTTGTAAAAGTTGGCAAGCATAGTTTGGCCCAGGTGTAACTTTCCACCTGATTGTGTCTTGTTTATAAAATGTGAATTTTGTAAATAAGTTTTATTATTGTAGTGAATAATCTGAAGGTTGACTCACTAATGGTGAAAATAAAAACCACATAAAGTCCTATATCAGTGTTGCATGTATTCTCCTATGTCCTCATGTTCCAGTTTTAGTTCATGAAGTATCCTCCAGTGCATAACATATTGGAAAGTGTCTGCACAATACAGTGGAGGGGCCCGGGACAAAGCCTCATCAGCGCCCTCTACATCTGGCACATGTGCAGGTTGGGTTGCTCTGTGCATGCACAGAACCGCATCTGCCTACTACAATCATTCGGCTTTGTACATGAAGCGCTGGACGCCCCTTGCTGTGACCTTTAATTTTTGGAAACGCCCTTACTTTAAATGGGTAACATAAATCCACCATTTTCCCCCTTTCGCCCCTTGAATCACAGGCAGCTGCAGCAGTGAGTTGAATTCAAGTCTAAAAAGTTGTATTTACACAAGATTCTGTTGTGGGCATGCAAAATGCGAAAATACGCAAATAGACTTTATACTATAGACGGGGCCAATAACAGAAATGATGGGGCCCGGGACACGGGCCGAGACACTAAACCCCCTCTGATGCGCAGAGAAGGCTTGTTTATAGGCAGAAGGTATCGGTGGTAGAAGACTGGTAACAGTAACTTACCGGTCTCCTACCGCCGTCACCCGCTGCAGGAGAGCTAAAGGGGAGTATCGACGGGCCCTCCTCTCTCTCTCTCTCTCTCCGGGCCCAGGACAAAAAGCCTGATGATTGTCCTGGCTATATATACTTCTCAGACTGAATCAGGTATTACCCTTCCTATGCCATAGGCGTATCAATAATGGGTGCAGGGTGTCCAGTGCACACAGGCCCACCAGAACTGGGGGCCCCATGGCATTCATCCTGCATGCAAATCTCTGCATATCCTTTCTATTTCTTCCGGGAGATCTTGGAGGAAAGAAATAGATGCCGAATGGGCCCCACTTCCCCTGAGGCGGGGCTCTCCTCCGCAAAATGGGTGGGGCATAAAATGGCCTGTTAGGCCATGCCCCTTTTGTGGTCCACGAATCGGGACAGTCGTGCCTTGAGAAGGGAGGCCCACGTAAAAACCCTGCGTAAGGGACACCTCACTTCTTAAAGCGCCCCATCCTATGACACTTCCTATAATAATAATAATAATAATGATAATAATAATAATAACAACAAAAATAATAATAATAAACCTTTAAATGTAAAAATAACTACCAAAAAACACATAATAAAGCCAAAATATTCAGCATTGTGGGAAAGCTGGGGGAGGGGGGCTTACAAGACAATATACATTTTTTTTTATAGATATGCAAAAAAATATATGTATATGACATTTTAAATCAGAAAAAAGTTCATCTTTTAATAACAAAATATCACAAAGCCGACAAATCCCCCCAAAAAATAAGTTTCCAAAAAGTTTAGTGATCAGACTATAGCCGGAGTTCGGATAACTCAGCCAGTAAATGTTATGTATGAGAAGAAGATGAAGGGCACAGCTGTAGTTTATAGCTGCTTTTCCCACTTGACCTTGGATGTGACACTGTTCCCTTTCAGCCATCAGCTGTTAGAGAGAAATATGAAGCGGTCGTGTCACACAGAATCAAGGCCGCACAACAATAACATTCTGTGACTGGGAATCGTCATTTTCACATGCAAATGTAGCCGCGGATATCCTGAGGATACGGGAATTGTTCTGTTGTCTGCTTTCTGTTCCCTGCTTTGCCGGAGGAAGGGTTTATAGGTGCAGGAATCCCTCATAAATATTAGAAAGTGGATCAGCCTTGTGCTTGATTTCTCCATTTATAACAGACTATTGAAAGCTTCCCTCCAGGAGAATCCGGAAGGAAGCCATAGATTACTGCGAGGGAGCGGAGTTTAATGACGTGATTTATGCAAACTGCGTAATTAAGCCCCGTCCCTGTAAATAACTTGTGTGATCTCTGGTGTTAAAAGGGATGGACGAGGCATGATGACATCATCAAGTCCCACCCATCCCTAGTAACTCTAGGGATTACACTTGTGATTGATAGGGGGTCAGGGCTTGTGGGATATCTGCCAGCTCTCCTGGGATACCAAATTCTACCGGATATTCTGGGAGAGTCAGCAACCCTGATTTATAAATAAATGCACATTTAGGCCGAAACAGCTGCCGGGACGTTTTTTCTGCGTGATTTTCTACCACGCAAGCTCACAACCGAGGAGCACGCAGTCACGGCCGATTCAGATCAGAGCACAACTCGAGCGGCGGAAACTTGCGTTCTAAGGGATGTGTCCAGGGAGGGAAAGGGTGGAAAGACGTAGTCAATGTACAGTAAGGGGCGAGGCACAAGCAAGTGCACCCAATCAGAGGCGGAACTAGCGAGCTGTGGGCCCAGGTGCAAAAAATATGCTTTGGCACTGATGATATCCCAGGTAACCAGATGGGGAGCTACAGAGGTGCAGTGATGATGGCTGTAGGCCTTTGTTTCAGCATGGGCCCTGGTGCCGTTGAACCAATGGTAGTTCCACCCCTGCACCCAATGCAGAGCCAATCACAGACGTAACAAAAGGCTGTTTATATCAAAGTATCTGTACCAGGGGGTGACCTTCCATGACCTATTTCAGACCCTTGCGCTAGGATGGGACACTTCGAACGCATTACAAACGGTCCGAAATTGCTGCCTATGTATTGTGTCTGTGTCACGTCATTTCTATGTATTTGGGCACATAGCTGAATTGCGTTTAGCTGCTGTGTGCCCATACACTACATGCCACAATTGCTTGAAATCCAAAGTACCCCCACTTTTTATCTATGGCACCCATGAGGAGGGAGGTCTGGACTGTCCCATCAGAGACACACACTCTTCCTGCCTCTAGGTTACCTGTCATGTCAGTGCCAGGCTGCAGACACACAAGTATCCAGGGCTTCTCCCATGCTGCACCTCTGCACTGGAATGACCTTCCTTCTTCATTCAGACTCTCCCCCACATTGCAGGTATTCAAGCGTTCATTAAAAACGCACCTGTTCAGGCTAGCCTACCCCTTCTCCACTTAACATCCACACTGCATCCTTCATCTATCCCTTCTCTTCCTTCCCGCTCTCCTCCGCTCACACCAGCAGTCCACTTCCTTCCCTCTCCTTCTGTAAATTCTTCCCTCCAACATAGTGCGTTAGCTCGCACGAGCAAGGCCCTCCATCCTAGTGTTGTTCCTTCCTCCACTACTCCCTCCTCACTTTGTACCCTCTTGTCCCCCTCTACTACGCTTTTACCCAATCCCCACATGGTGGCTCCCTCTCAACCTCTCACTGCGCTCTGTCCTCTGCTATACCTGATCTTCCAAGCTTGACACCTCGCATTTATACCTTGCGTTCTGTGCTTGCTTCACTTTATTGTTTTTCTGTGATTTTTTTTATAGTCATATTGTATTTAATATATACTATGCTGTCCATCCCTACCCTGTATGTCTGTACTGTATTTTGTTGTATTTTGTACAGCGCTGCGGGCACCTTGTGGCGCCTTATAAATAAACGATAATAATAATAATAATGTGTCCATGTCCGGTATTGTGTAGCACAGAAGAAAGCAGACCCTCCAACATGACCCCTTCCATTAGCTGCAACATGCTCTGCTCCTGAGTGTCCATCTGTCATTTACTATGGTAACCTCCCTTGTTGAATAGAAAGTTTTTTTTAAACATTAGTTACTTCAATAAATCCAGGGGAACGACAGGCGGTTACGTTGGAAAAAGTTAAGGTAGGGTTTGGAAAGCGTATCTTGACAAAATACGTCCGTGCAAGGGGTGTGCCGAGGGGAGTGTAGCGAACTTACGTGCACGAAATACGCTCCGCGAATAAACGTACGGCACACATAGTTCTGGATCCGGCCCATTGTATTTAATATATACTATGCTGTTAATCCCTACCCTGTATGTCTGTACTGTATTTTAATTATAATAATAATAAAGTAGACTGGGTATGACAGAAGCCAAGAAACCTAGCATGTTGATTGGAGGATAGGATAGTGCTTCTTATCAACCAATCAGTGTGCTATTAGATGTACCACATTGATTGATAGACGAATGGAGCTATTAACCAATCAGTTTTGCAGAAATATAACAATCGAGATAGATGCCTGATTGTATAACACACCTCTAGGCATTCCTTATAGTGAGAAATTTCCTTATTACCTTTTAATAATAAACTTTAATAATATTGCTCCCCTTCTCACCTGCTAGATTTGGCCATAATAAAAGTTATATTTAATTAAATTAAATGCAGAAAAAAAGATACTGAGAAATATGGGCATCTGCAAAGGCAGGTGAAGTATTTTACGATGACTATATGGTAATAATCACGTTTTATTGTTTTTAAAAAGCTTCTAAGTGCCATCAAACAAATTGGTGATATCAATTAATTATCTGGCAATATCTGATGCAGCCTTGTAAACAGCACACAACAGATTAATTAATTCTCAATAAGTAACATTTATTATGCCAATTACATGCTCCATTACTGAAAGTTGAGCAGAAAATCCTGTTTAAAAATTCATTGCATGTTAAACAAAAAATACTGCAGGGAGCTGGCAGGTAATTAGAGGAAAACAAGGAGCCGGAGAGAGGAGTTTACTTTTTTTGTGTGTAACAAGGAAACTTTTGCAAAGTTGTGGCATAAATTCATTTAAGAAGATTTACTGCTGACCAGCCTTACATGCAATGGTGCTGCTGTCCTTGGTGCTGAAATGGCTTTTCTGTAGTCAACACTTACTAGGTAAATGTACTAAAGCTTGCCCATAGAAACTGATCATATTATAGCTGGTTTATGTCTAGTTTCTTCTGGAAAATGATACTCACTCTGCACAATGATAATATGGATCCGGATTCAGAGCTGCGCTTCCGTCTTTTTTTCAGACGGAAGCGCAGCAAAAATGTGCACTGCGCATGCCCAGATCGGGAGCGCGCACGGAAAGATGGGCGCAAGTGTACCTATCCGTCTGTCTGCGCATCTGTCTGTCCTGCGCCTGTGGAACTGGGAGTTCCATGATATTTAAATGAGAAAAGGGGCGTTTTTCTCATTTAAATACTCTGTACTGGGCTGTCCAATGGCTGCTTAATAAGCCACACACTTACACCATCCCTGGGATAGTGTAAGTGTAAGGACTAGCTCCCCGAAGCTGTAAAAAACAAAGTTAATTAGTAAAAAAAAATACACATTTAAAAAAAAATTGCATTGCACATAAATAAAAACCCCTTCCCCCGCCACTACAACATAAATAAATAAATAATCTCAGACCTACAGGGCATGCTGTTGTTTGTAGTGCTACAAGCACCAGCATGCCCGTGGATGCCAGGGCATGCGGGCGTTTGGAGAACCACAAGCGCCAGCATGCCCTGCTATCCATTTATAATGTAAAAAAAAAACACTTACCTGCTCTGGGGTAGAGTCTTATAAGCTTTTAATCCTGAAGGGGGGCCTTGGCAAAATAATAGGACATCCCATCGCTAATGACAGTTTAACTGTCATTGGGGCATATTTATACCCTCTGCCAGCCAGGGAAATCACGTTTGAAACTCTCATTAGCACCGGAATGTCCGGCGACGTGCCAAGAGGATTTTTTTTTCTAAGACCCCCCCCCCAGGATTAAAAGCTTAGAAGACTGGACCCCAGCAGAGCAGATAAGTGTTTTTTTTTTATTACTGTACGTATTTTTTTCTTCATTACATTGGCCGCCTCTAACCTTTTTTTATAACTACTACAGGGACATTAACAGGGCACTCCGGGCCCTGGATAGCAGGGCATGCTGGCACTTGTGGTTCTCGCCAGCAAGCCCTGGCATCCATGGGCATGCTGGTGTTCGTAGCACTACAAGCATCAGCATGCCCACAGGGCCAACATTATTTTTTTTTTTTTATATAGCAGCGGGGGGGAACGACGACAGGGATGGGGTTAATTTTTTTATTATTTAGCTATTATGGCTCCGACTGCTTTTTTTTTCCAAGGCTGTTTTTGCTATGGCCACTTTAGAGGTGCGTGTTTCATAGCACGTTTAAGCGGATCCGCATTGCGCATCCTCTAAAACTATGAATCTGGTCCATGAACTGGGGACATTACTGTGTAACATAATTATGTGACCTGGGGACATTCCTGTTTAACATAAATATGTGACCAGGGTAAATCACTGTGTGACATAATCATATGACCTAAGGGGTATTACAATGTGACATAATCAGGTTAAATGGGGACATTGCTATGTGACATTATCATGTGAACTGGAGACATTACTATGTGACATAATCATATGAACTGAGGACATTGCTGTATGACATGATCATGTGACCTGGGGACATTACTGAGTGTCATAATCATGTGACCTGGGGACATTACTGTGTGGCATAATCATGTTATCTGGCACATATATATATATATATATATATATATATACACACACACGTGTTGACACCTTTTTATGTATATCTAGATATTTATATAGATATTTAGAGGTAAGTGCCCTGTGTGTATATTTAAAAAAAAAAAAGCAACATATCTAATATATACACACACACACACACACAATATATATATATTTAAAACAATCTCTCTCTGTCCTGATTCCACCCAGCTCCTACATTCCCAGACCCCGCTGTTCCAGCGTCTTTGTCTCTCTCCCTCTCTTTGTTTCAGCGTCTCCTGGGCCGTTGTGCTTTTATGAAACACTCTCGACCTCCTGATGGTGACATGAAACGAGAAAGCAGGAAATTAGGTCACTGATGAGGACTGTAACAAATCTGCGCAGTGTTTCGTTTTCTAGGAGATAACACCATCATTCCACAGAAAAGACTTTTTAAAAGAGTTAAAAGCGATAAACACTTAAAACCGGCGTCTTTGTAGTGCTGAGCAGCGGCGTTGGAAGTGACATGTAAACATTTTGAGGTCTATTTACATAGACTATCATTTTTCAATGAACAAAGCTGATCCAGGCTGGGTTGTCCTCGCAGCGTAGCTGGCAGCTTCGTTCATTAAATTCACTAATACCTACCCCTCCAGCGAGGTCCCGCGATGATCTCCGAGGTCATGCGCAGAGGCTCCATTGCGGGACCTTGAAAATTTAAATTCCTGGTATGAAAAACACAGTGTGTTCATATCTGGACTCTGAAACTTTCGAATTTGTCGTACGTTTTAATTTTTTCTTTATTTTGTTTACTATTAACTATATAAAAATTATTTATTTCCTTTTAATGTTAAAAATTCATGGAAAAAAAATATTATTATTATTATTTTTATACATTTACACACATAATTTAACTCCAACGGTCTCCCCATACATGCCCCCCTTTTTCTCCCCCTAATAACAGCTATTAGTGGGAGGAAAAGAGGGGTATATGGGAACATCGATGGAATACTTAACTAAAGTATTTCACGTGAAAATGATCTTTGTAAATACTCATATAATCCTTTATTACCGTACATGTATATATCTAGACTTATATATATATATATAGGGGTGGGATTGTTATGACTTTATATTAGCCTTTTCTATCAGAATATCAGTGTAATGCTGCCTTATTAGAAAATGCAATATGCACCTTGGTGCAAACTATTTTTGACTGAGGAAGAGGGGCAACTTTTGCAAAGGAATATCAGGCTGATTGTCATAGCACTATGAAGGAGCTGCACCAAAGGGGAGTGTCCTGTATTACCAAAGGGGTGTGTCCTGTACTGCCAAAGAGGCGTGTTATGTGCTGCCAAAGGGGTGTGTTATGTACTGCCAAAGAGGCGTGTCCAGTACTGCCAAAGGGGTGTGTCCTGTACTGCCAAAGAGGAGTGTCCTGTACTGCCAAAGAGGCGTGTTATGTACTGCCAAAGAAGCGTGTTATGTACTGCCAAAGAGGCGTGTCCAGTACTGCCAAAGGCTTGTGCCCTGTACTGCCAAAGGGGCGTATTCTGTTAATAGCTCCACCCATGGGCGTGTCTAGCGCTGCCAGGAAAACTATTTCTCAATAAAAATGGCGGCATCCGTATTTATTGATTGTTAAATTGTCTGTAAATACTTTCAGGATTATTGTGGAGACTGTGAATAGGATCCGCTGACTTCTTCATCTTTATAGAAAACATAAAAGTAGGTGACACTGCAGCTGTTAACAAGAGACAGAAGTGTATTTATCAGTTCTGTCTCCATTATTGAAGTCATGTTGTCTTATATAACCGCCAGTCTTTTATTACATCTTGGCCTCCATGAAAATGGCTGCCTTTATAGGCCTAAAAAAAAAGGAAAAATAGGAGACAAATTCTGTCATCATAATGCAATGACTTCTGGAACTGAATCAGCATCAGGGAGATTGCCAAACACTTCAGGGAGTCAGGGAGATCTTCAGGGAGTCAGGGGTTAGGCTGCGGTGAGGGGACTGTTGAGGTTTGGATTTGTTGAGGGGAGGGTTAGGGTAAGGATAGTGGGGTAGATCCAGAACTCCGCTTGCAATCCGTTTACTAGCGTAGCATATTTACGCGTGCGTACCTTATATACACTCCACATGGCACATCCCTCGAATGTACGTATTTTGTCCGAGTTCCGCTTTCCAAACCCTACCTTAACTTTTGGCCGCGTAACCGCTGTCATCCGCACACGTACGGATTGGCAACACGGCCTTACGCAGCTAAGCACGTCCATACTGTACACTTTAAATGAAAACCCCCGCCTACATTGCGTATTTTAGACGCCCCGCCAACATTGCGTATTTTAGACGCAGTTTTGCCACGCGTAAAATTGGCACACCCACACGTACGAATTTACGCAGAAAATACGTGAATGACCCATACGCTCAGAGTTCCGTTCCATAATGTAGCGTATTCTCTGTCGTGCGCTTGCGCAGTACATGCAAAAAAGCGATTTTACGTGTCCGCCAGGCGTAAATTCGCTCACAAGCGTAGTTCCGGATCTGGGCCAGTGTTAGTTTTGTGTATAACTTTTTTCAAACAACACTGTACGCCTTAGTGTTGTCAGTATATTAACCCAGACCCTCCAACATGACCCATTCCATTAGGTACACAACATTCCGCTCCTGGGATTTCCCAACTGTCACTCACCTGAATGTAATGAAATAAATGATATTTGAAAAACATGATGCTCTTCAACAAAGGTGGTTACCATAGTAACTGACAGCTGGACAATAAGGAGCAGAGTATGTTTATCAGACAATAACACATTCTCTTGGTTGGAGAGCTTACACTCCAGTGCCGTCACCCTCCTCTTTACACCTTGCACAGAGCCTGCATTC
>WWET01006373.1:47154-58368 GCA_011038615.1 Limnodynastes dumerilii
GTGTGTGTGTGTGTGTGTGATTATTACACAGGTATATTGTGTGTGTGTGTGATTATTACACAGGTATATTGTGTGTGTGTGTGTGTGTGAGAGATTATTACACAGGTATATTGTGTGTGTGTGTGTGTGCGAGAGATTATTACACAGGTATATTGTGTGTGTGTGTGTGAGAGATTATTACACAGGTATATTGTGTGTGTGTGTGTGTGAGAGAGATTATTACACAGGTATATTGTGTGTGTGTGTGTGTGTGTGTGTGTGTGTGTGATTATTACACAGGTATATTGTGTGTGTGTGTGTGATTATTACACAGGTATATTGTGTGTGTGTTTATGTGTGTGTGTGCTTATTACACAGGTATAGTGTGTGTGTGTGTGTGTGTGTGCTTATTACACAGGGTTTTGTTTGTGTGTGTGTGTGTGCTTGTGTTTTTATATTTGTGCTTAATACACAGTTATAGTGTGTGTGTGATTATTATATATGAATATTGTGTGTGTGCGTGATTGTAGTACATTCATGCAAGTTATGTTATGTGTTTGTGCAGTGCATGCATGTATGTTATGTGTGTGTGTGTGTGTGTGTGTGTGTGTGTGCAGTGCATGCATGTATGTTATGTTATGTGTGTGTGTGTGTGCAGTTCATGCATGTATGTATGTATGTATGTATGTATGTATGTATGTTGTGTGTGCGTACAGTGCATGCATGTATGTTATATGTGTGTGTGCAGTGCTTGCATTTATGTTATGTGTGTGTGCAGTGCATGTATGTATGTTATGTGCGTGCAGTGCATCCATGTATTTTATGTTATGTGCATGCATGTATGTTATGTGTGTGTGCAGTGCATGTATGTATGTTATGTATGTGTGCGTGCAGTGCATGCATGTATTTTATGTTATGTGCAGTGCATGCATGTATGTTATGTGTGTGTGTGTGTGCGTGCAGTGCATGCATGTATGTTATGTGTGGGCAGTGCATGTATGTTATGTGTGTGCGCGTGCAGTGCATGCATGTATTTTATGTTATGTGTGTGTGCAGTGCATGCATATATGTATGTTATGTGTGCACGCGTGCATAGTATGTATGTATGTATGTATGTGTGTGTGTGTGTGTGCAGTGTATGTATGTTATGTGTGTGTGCGTGCAGTGCATGCATGTATTTTATGTTGTGTGTGTGCAGTGAATGCATATATGTATGTTATGTGTGTGTGCGTGCAGTGTATGTATGTTATGTGCGTGTGTGCAGTGCATGCATGTATGTATGTATGTTATGTGTGTGTGCAGTGCATGCATGTATGTTATGTGTGTGTGCAGTGTATGTATGTATGTTATGTGTGTGCGCGTGCAGTGCAGGAATGTCTTTTATGTTATGTGTGTGCATGCAGTGCATGCATGTATGTTATGTGTGTGTGTGTGTGCACAGTGCATGCATGTATGTATGTTATGTGTGTTTGCGTGCAGTGCATGCATGTATTTTATGTTATGTGTATGTGCAGTTGTGCAGTGCATGCATGCATGTATGTTATGTGTGTAGTACATGCATGTATGTTATGTGTGCGCGTGCAGTGCATGCATGTATGTTATGTGTGCGCAGTTCATGCATGTATGTATGTATGTAATGTGTGTGCAGTGCATGCATGCATGTATGTTATATGTGTGTGTGCGCGTGCAGTGCACGCATGTATTTTATGTTATGTGTATGTGCAATGCATGTATGTTATGTGTGTGTGTGTGTGTGCGTGCAGTGCATGCATGTATTTTATGTGTGTGTGCAGTGCATGCATGTCTTTTATGTTATGTGTGTGTGTGTGCAGTGCATGCATGTATTTTATGTTATGTGTGTGTGTTTGCAGTGCAAGTATGTATGTATGTATGTTATGTGTGTGCGTGCAGTGCATGCATGTATTTTATTGTATGTGCAGTGCATGCAGGCATGTTATGTGTGTGTGTGTGTGTGTGTGTGTGTGCGTGCAGTGCATGCATGTATTTTATGTTATGTGTATGTGCAGTGCATGCATGTATGTTATGTTATGTTGTGTGTGTTCAGTGTATGTATGTATGTATGTATGTTATGTGTGTGTACAGTGCATGCATGTATGTATGTATGTATGTATGTATGTATGTTATATGTGTGTGCAGTGCATGTATGTATGTATGTATGTATTGTGTGTGTGTGTGTGTGCAGTGCATGCATGCATGTATGTTATATGTGTGTGCGCGTGCAGTGCATGCATATATTTTATGTTATGTGTATGTGCAATGCATGTATGTTATGTGTGTGTGTGTGTGCGCGTGCAGTGCATGCATGTCTTTTATGTTATTTGTGTGTGCAGTGCATGCATATATGTATGTATGTATGTATGTATGTATGTATGTATGTATGTGTTATGTTATATGTGTGTGTGTGTGTATGTGCAGTGCATGCTTGTATGTTATGTTGTATGTGTGTGTGTAATGCATATATAAATATATATAATATATGCATGCAGATATATATGAAATAGATTGATGTTTTATATAAATTGATTTGAGTAACCTCCATCTTGGATGTGTGTTTTAAAGCATGTCTGGGATAGCAGCTGACGGGGTGCTGTTTCAGAGTGGCTGTTTTGGAGACTTGGGGACCTCTGCCAGGGATGAGCTTTCAATTTAAAAACACATGATATATGACCCAAAGTTGAGACTCTGATTTTTAGAGTTAGGACCACCAAACAGAGAAGCCTTGTAAGTGGCTGGTGGCTTATTATATATCTGTATGTAACTAATTCTCTGATTTTTATTTTAAAGTTAGAATGTTATGGTTTGTTACTGGGTAACTGCAAGAGTGCCAGGCCTTTTTGTATTTGTATTTTATGATGTGCTTTGCTGTCCATCCCTGCCGTTTGTCTGTACTGTATTTTGTACAGCGCTGTGGACACCTTGTGGCGCCTTATAAACAAACAATAATAATAGGTTGGTTAATTATTTAATTTATTTATTTATAGGTCTTCCTAATAGAAAACAAGAAAATTATTAAGCAAAATTATAAACTCTCCTCACAGCAACATTTAACCAAACAAAGTGCTCCTACTGTAGCTGGGCTCTAAAAACAGCATTAATATTCTTGCACAATTAAAAAAAATCTCTCAGATTATTCCCCCCTTTCTGAGAGGCTTACCTTTCATGCTTCCTTTCCTCACACAACCTATTGAGCCCACTTCACACAACCTTTTGTTCTCAACACTGCACTGAGTAAAGTGGTCAATAATTTGATTACTGCTAAATCTAAACCTCACTTCTAATAGCCTGGCTATTATAAATTAACAAAATCTCTTTACTACTGAGCAAATTCAGATTACCCTCATCCTTCAGTAGTGCAGATTACGATCCTACTGCAGGCACCCATTAAATATACAATTCTCTGCTGCAGCAGTTCATTTATACTTTCACATCACCACCCTTGAAAAAAACATGATTTTCAACACCAGTTTTTGCCAGGTGGAATTGCAGTGTCAAAAAGAAAAAAAAAAAGTTTATAAATTTACCTATAACCTGGGTTATTCCAGGATCTGACCGTTTCACATGTACCATTAATTTCCCATGTGTGCCCTTTAAAGTAACTGTCACTCAACCTAAAGAGGAGCTTTTATTGGCTGGAACTTAACTTAACTTTTTACACAGAATGCACGGGACTTTTGACAAAATGAGGACCAGAAAGGAGACAGACAACAACAGGCGTTGTACATTTTGTAGTAGTTACTATATCCTTTCGGGTCTGCCTGAAGTACTCTTAACCGCCACTTTCTTTTTTTCCTGTTAAGACATTTGTTTACTATTGCCATAGGAATAGTAAAGAAATCTCTCCAATCAGGTGTCCTCGTGAAAGACCATTCACAATGACACCATTCCTGTGTGAGACCTGGGAAAACCCTTCTGAAGTTACTTATCTTGATTGGTCTCAGTATTATTATCACCACCATTTTTCATAAATCCAAACACTGCACTAGATCTCCTGCAGTTTCACTTGTTGGAATTAAGGTTGGGATAAAAGGGTAACATTACTTAATTTACTTTGCAAAGATATTTCACAACTGAGTGTAGCTATAGAATTACAAAGAAGAGCACTTTCCTGAATAATAGTAATATAAAGGCGGCTATGAGGCAGCAGGGAGGATAGAGGTGTATATCATTATACACTAATGATGTTGTAGGAAGGAAATTAGGACAGTAAACGATCAATTTAGTTAATTATAGAAGAGTATTACGTAGGCGATATCCCCATTGTCAGTCATTGATATTATAATTATGTAAGGATGAATTATGATGCCATAATATGATCTCACATTTTCACTTACAAATAAATATATCATACTATATACACATACACTTTATACTTATGTAAAACAAAAAGTTTTCTGTAACACTTAAAAACTAAAAATCCCAAAGGTGTAATATAATATGGATTATTCCCTTCACATACTGATAATTACTTATAAAAGGATTTTATCAACATGTCAAAATTACAGAACCTCCAACGAGCGGGCCAGGCACAAGGGGCCTGATCCAGACCTACGCCGATGCGCTGCGCTTACTAAAGCACAGCGTATCGGCGTTCACTTACCCTGGCACTCCCCCTACGTTTGAAAAAGTTAAGGTAGGGGCAAGGGGTGTGCCGAGGGGAGTGTAGTGAACTTACGTGTACGAAAATACGCTCCGCGAATAAACGTACGGCACACGTAGTTCTGGATCTACCCCATTGTGGCCATATCTGAACATGCCAACGTAAAACTATAATACATACATGAAAAAATAAAAATATACATAATACTATCAGTATACTTTGGAATACTTAGTGACAAGTAACGATAAAATGTGACAACAAGTTGCTATATAGTGACTTAAAACCAACAGCACAGAGGGAAGAGAGATTGTATATCACTCACATAGATATTGATATAATCTATAGCTCATGGAAGATGTGTGGTACAGGATGAACCTGAAACCATTTACTATAATAGGAGAGCAGTCTATATAAAAGAAGAAAATATATATATCATCAAATATAGATGTACATATGTCATCCAAACGATAACTTGATATTGACGAAAAGGTCCCAAAAAGTCCACCCGCAAATCTATCAATACCGGGACATATTCAAGAATGGAAAGTATAAACTGGGTATATCAGCCCGATAGACAGACGCCAAGGGCATTCACTTACCACCCATGCAACTACCACACAGATGGTCTATAATTACAAATATATTCAAGTATTGTGGCCGGCCCATCATACAGCTCTACCCATTTCCTTGATAAATACTATCGATATATACCGCCCATGTTTATTAGAAAATTGACAAAAGATAGTTCCAAAAGATTATTATAGGCCATGGTGATGGTAAAGGTACGAGATACTAACTACTGGACAGCTCAAAATACGTGGTGTGAGCAGATATCCACAGAATGTAGCCATGCATATACCCCCCCACTCTTGGATATATGCATGTATAATTACTATTAAACATGATTAAACATGTAAATACTTCAAACCAGATTAACGAGCAGCGTATCACCTCTTACGACCAGCCAATTTCTCCACTAAAGCAGAATGCGATACAATATCATGCGACATACATAGAGAATGTGTTTGAATGTCATTATATCCACGGTCCAGCATAGAAATCAATCATAATGCAGAATGTACACAAGGTCTCAGTATATACAATTACTTGCCACAGTAAGGAAAAACAGGCCAAGTTCACGTATTCATTTAGTCCATTCGGGGCGAGGGTGTTTAGCTTGATTATCCACCTCGACTCTCTTTGTAGAAGCAGCTTGTTCCGGTTCCCACCACGGACTGTCATCAGTACAGAGTCGATTATCCTATACCTCAGAGTAGCTAGCAGGTGTCCTACCTCCACGATATGTTTGGCGACCGGCTGGTCGCTCATGTCTTGTGCCAAAGCTGTTCTAATGTTGCACCGATGGGGAGCCATCCGTTCCCGGAACGTTCTCCAGGTTTTCCCAATGTATGCTAGCCCACATGGGCATTGGATAAGGTACACTACAAAAGGCAGGTGAAGTGACTGTTCATTTTGATTTTGCTCCCAGAGTGTGGAAGGCAGAAATACTGGCCTGTCTGCATGTATCTGCATGTTATGCATTTTAAACACTTATAGCACCCTGTTTTCAGGGTTGTCTGCGGTCTGATTGTGACGTCTGATTTCACCAGAATATCTTTTAAATTCTTTCCCCTGCGGTAGCAGGGCATAATGGTTGTGTTGTTGTAGAGATGATATCGCTGGATCCTCTGTAATGATCGGCCACCATTTTTTACAGGTGGTCCTGATACTCTTACTCTGTGTATTGTATTGCTGTACAAGAGGGAGTCTTTTCTGGGTATTAGACTTATTCCTGGGTACAAGAGTTTGCTCCCTCGGAATAGCTGCTACTTTCTCTTTCAGCTCAAGCAGTTTGTTTCTACAGTATCCACGTTCAGCAAACTTATCCACCATGCTTGTCATCTGCGATTCCCAATACTCTTGATCAGAGACGATCCTGTGGACCCGGATCATCTGCGAATAAAGCAAGCTGCACTTTAAAGAAGGAGGATGGAAGGAATCAGCACGCAGAATATTATTCTGATCGGTAGGTTTAGAGAAGAGATTGGTAGCGATTTTACCATCTTTGATGGTGATTCTGACGTCAAGATAGTTAATTGATGTTGGTTCAATTTGGAATGTGAATTTAATAGGTGTATCAAGTATATTCAATTCTTGCATCCAAGCGGTAAAGTCATTGTCTCCCGGACCCCACACAAATAGGAGGTCATCAATGTATCGACTATAAAATAAACACTGTGACCTGAATTTGTGGTTGCTATATATGTGCTGTTCCTCGAAAAAACCATATATATATTGGCAAATGCCGAGGCTACAGATGAGCCCATAGCACATCCATATAGCTGCCGGTAGAACTGCCCGTTGAAGAAGAAATAGTTTTGTTTAAGAGTCTTGGAAAGTAAAGACATGAACAGTGTGATATCCGGTCCTGTATACAGGGTGTTGTCCGTCATGTGGTCCTCCACCGCCTGTAGTCCCTCCTCATGGGGGATAGAGGTATACAGGCTGGTGACATCGGCTGTGATTAGGATGGAACCCGGTGGTATGGATGGAAGAGAGCTCAATTTGTTAAGAAGGTCGGTGGTGTCACCGATAAAGGAGCGACAATTCTTGACAATCGGTTGAAGGTAATGGTCTAATACTTTTGACAGATTTGAAAAGATGGAATCTCTGGCCGATATAATTGGCCGACCTGGTGGCTCAGAGAGGGACTTATGGATTTTTGGTGTTGTGTAGAGAATGGATACCTTTGGATGTTCCTGGATGATGTAGCCACATACCTCTTTAGTAATCAGGCCCCTTTCTACAGCATCCAATAATTCCGAGTCTAGTTCCCGTTTGTGCTGTTGTGTTGGGTTTGTAGTAAGGGGACAATATACTGCGGCATCCGATAACTGGCGGTCGATCTCACGCACATAATCTGTGCGGTTCTGTACGACTATACCGCCCCCCTTATCTGCTGGACGTATAACAATTGATCCATCCTCCGATTTCTATGCTGGACCATGGATATAATGACATTCAAACACATTCTCTATGTATGTCGCATGATATTGTATCGCATTCTCCTTTAGTGGAGAAATGGGCTGGTCGTAAGAGGTGATACGCTGCTCGAAAACCTGGTTTGAAGTATTTACATGTTTAATCAATGGCCTATAATAACCTTTTGGAACTATCTTTTGTCAATTTTCTAATAAACATGGGCGGTATATATCGATTGTATTTATCAAGGGAAAGGGTATAGCTGTATGACGGGCTGGCCACAATACTTGAATATATTTGTAATTATAGACCATCTGTGTGGTAGTTGCCTGGGTGGTAAGTGAATGCCCTTGGCGTCTGTCTATCGGGCTGATATACCCAGTTTATACTTTCCATTCTTTTGCAGCCAGCACTTGAATATGTCCCGGTATTGATAGATTTGCGGGTGGATTTTTTGGGACCTTTTCGTCCATATCAAGTTATCGTTTTGATGACATATATACATCTATATTTGATGATATATATGTTTTCTTCTTTTATATAGACTGCTCTCCTAGGCTCCTTGACACACCATGCTCAGCGCATCAAGTTATAGATTTGATGAAATATATACATCTAATGATATTTATGTTTTCTTCTTTTATATAGACTGCTCTCCTAGGATCCTTGACACACCATGCTCAGAGCTATTATAGTAAATGGTTTCAGGTTCATCCTGTACCACACATCTTCCATGAGCTATAGATTATATCAATATCTATGTGAGTGATATACAATCTCTCTTCCCTCTGTGCTGTTGGTTTTAAGTCACTATATAGCAACTTGTTGTCACATTTTATCGTTACTTGTCACTAAGTATTCCAAAGTATACTGATAGTATTATGTATATTTTTATTTTTTCATGTATGTATTATAGTTTTACGTTGGCATGTTCAGATATGGCCACAATTTGCGTATAAGTATTTTATTCGCTGTCTATGTGAGATAAACTGCACTGTTTACCTTTTGCTCAGGTTGTCGAGCCCTGACGTGATGTCATGACAACGGTGGGACGCCTCTGAGCCGATTCACCTCGTGAGGGGGCGGGACCACCGGAAGGCGTGAACGCGCGGGCTCTGTGACTTCTACCAGAGGGTATTTAAATGCACTACTGTTAACACTCGTGTTACACTGTCCCTGATGAAAGAGCTATAATAAAGGCTCTGAAACGTCGGATCTTACCACAATGATAATACCATTAATTTGGTATTTTTTACTGCTTCACTTCTTTGTCTCCAGTCTTCAGCTTAAGGAAAGGGTGGAGATAGTGCCATATAATTAATTTAAGGCACTAATGGTAAGGCACAAAATGGTACAGCGTGTGATTGTGTATGTGTATTTATATTGTAACATTTCTTATTATTAACAGGAATAATATGGTAAGCCCCCTTTTAAAATCTTATGTACCCCCCTGAGTATGGAGTGACCTCCTTGTGTAGAGAGTCATGTGATGTGGAAGTTATCTGCTCCAGACATAAAGATATAGGTCTAGAGTTACTAAACTACGGAAAAGAAAAAGTGGAGATGTTTCCCATAGCAACCAATCAGATTCTAGCTGACATTCTCTGGTATGTACTAGGAATGTGAGAGCTGGAATCTCATAGGTTGCTATGGGAAACATCTCCACTTTTCCTTTTCTGCAGTTTAGTAAATACATCTTTTTGGCTGAGTATATAGACCACAGCACTTTTTGTAGATGAGAACACATTTTTCTTATTATTATACTTTATTTGTAATCAGACCGAATTCCTGCCTGGCTGTAAGTTTTATATTTTTGTTACAAGCCCATTTCAGAACGAGGGGCATCGAATATGAGCATCTTCCCCTTTCTACACTCCTCACTGGATGTCATGGGATACAATACTTTGAGCTTTGGATAACAGTACTTTCTGTTCGGCCAGAGAACAATACAAGAACAGGCTCTCTCAGATGTTACTGCACCATTGCACATCCTAGGGGGGTTATTGTGCACTAGACTATACCACTGACTTCTATAGTCTCATCTTCACTAGACAGATCAGTCCTAGTTGGTGGCTATAGGTATAGTATAGTATACATTTCCCATCCTCTACACACAGTGTTCTACAATATATAGATTTACATCCTTCCACTGAGTGTCATTGTACTACTGGGAGTATTCTACAGGGCTCAGTGCAGTGACTGCAGAACCAAAGTCAAACCATCCATTTGCAAGTACAAAGCCTGGAAAGTCATTGGCCCCTTACCCTTATTGCACAGCACTGGGCATCCCAAAGTATTCTTTCCTTAACCCTTTGTGTCTCCTCCCCTTCACCCTTTCAACTACTATAGGAATCTCTAAGTCCCATTCTATTAAAATGAACAAACGTGGTGCTTAACCCTAAAATCCTAAAACCGCTGGACTAAAAATATGACAAAAAAAAAAAATCAAATCAAAGAGTTAAAGATCCCAGTGCAAGGTGTAATGAACTGTATTCGCTGCTGTTGTTGTTTTTTTTTCTCTATCCTCTTGACATTTTATATGTCTATTTTCTTTGGAAGCCCATAAACACCTCTTGTTTGCAGCATTAGCTCGGAACACAAATCTACTGAACACTGCAAGACTGTAGCACAAGTCTGAAATAATAAATACTGTGACAGCATGACAGACGCTGGCTCCACTGCCTGCAGCCGACCTGCTTCGATTGCAAGCACTGTGTGCTAGACATCCAGGCTAATCAGTGCTACTAATATATATCATGTAATATACATATACTATAACATATACATTGTTTCAATGCAACTGTTTGTGGTGCTGTGATGTAACAGAACATATACATTAAAATGACATACATGCATAAAGAAATGCCCCAAGGGGGGCAATGCAAGTGTATTACCACTGAATGACAAATGAAAGGATGGATTCTTTAACATGAACAGGGAGAGAGCGAGAGAGAGAGAGAGAGAGAGAGACTGTGACCAGGTTCAGCTGTTCGGAACTCCTGTGAGCAATCTGGAATGATTCCATGTATGTACATCTGTGCTCCTTTGATGTTTCATTTCTAGGATAATCCCATTGATTTCCGCACCTCGTTATATCACTGAGAGGAACGTGAGCATCCTTACAGAAAACAATTTATATAAATAACAAAAAAACTAGTCACCCTTTACCAAAAAACCCAGCCATCAGGTCACCCTGAGACCTTCTCATGGACCACTGAGACCTCTCCATCATCGTCCCTAGTCCCGGGATAAGAATGTAGCCCAACTAGTGCTTTGGTGACGCCTGTATTAAGTGATGCAGGCATATAACTGAGTATCTGTTGGATGTGGGCGGACTAACATTAAGAAAATCTCCTCCTCCTGTCTTACTAGTGCAGGCATCAGCTTCTCCTATTCATTGAAGAGGAGCTTTTAACATCTGCAGAAAGGAATCCGGGTGAGTACGGTGCCTGTGATTGTGGGATAATCTATGGACCTTTGTTCTCTTTAATAAAACCAGTAGATGGCTTTTATTTTGTGCAGCATATTTATATTTTTCTCTTGCATTTGTCTACTGCTATTTATTTTCTAAGGATTAAAACAGTGGTAGCTTTGTACCAAGGCAGATGTACAACTCCGTGCAGCTGGGTGACTGG
>WWET01006374.1:29415-67205 GCA_011038615.1 Limnodynastes dumerilii
AGAATACGCTGAGAAAATACGCTTAGCACGCCCATACTGTACAATTTAAATGGCTATCCCCGCCTCCCTGTAGTAAAACGGGCGCTCAGCCGACCATCGTAAAAAAAATACGCTCGCCGTGCGAAAAATACGCTAACGATACGCCCGCTATTCGCTCATGACGCGCGGGCGACCGGAACCTGTCATACTGGGCATGCGCATTGCGAATTTTTTGACGAAAATTCGCTTACGATGAGCGTACGCTCGCTTGCGAGCGTTGCTCTGGATCAGGCCCATTATTCCACTTTCTTTATATTTCCCGAATATATGATGGTGATATT
This sequence comes from Limnodynastes dumerilii, assembly GCA_011038615.1. Taxonomy (NCBI): domain Eukaryota; kingdom Metazoa; phylum Chordata; class Amphibia; order Anura; family Limnodynastidae; genus Limnodynastes; species Limnodynastes dumerilii. The sequence goes on from WWET01006374.1 coordinate 29,736, forward strand.
AAATGGTGAAAATTGGACAAAGTTCCGTCCTATATTTATGTGGGTGTTGATATATACCCAGGATTTTCTAATGTACCAATAACAGCTTTGTTAAAAAATGTATATATTTAGATATAAATTTGATGTGCAACTAACGATTCTCTTCTATTATCTTTTAGAATTTATGTCTTCTATATGGGACACGATATATCTTTGATTGGATTTTATATACATGTCCCCTTTAAATTGGGAAGTGCAATTATGGTAGGGCCTATATGCTCTCTATTAAATAAAATTTTCCAAATCTGTGCATCTTGTTTCGACACCCTTTATGTAGCATTTGCATTGGTTTCTATCTGCTAATAATATCTAAACAATGATAAAAATTTAAAATTTCTGTGGAAAATGAAGAATAACAATATTATGTCAAAACTAGCGATTTGTTTTCCGTCTGTATAAATCGCTAATGACTTACTTTAAAGTTGGGTCTTATAATGTATCATTATAAGAATTAGAAATAAGTACACTATTTTTTGAAATTAGTATATTGTTCTGTGTTGGTCCATCTGCCTTTTTTTAATGTGTTCTCTTTTTGTTTTTTAGTAATTATATATTCACTATGTTTTTTCTCTCCATGCAGCAATTACCAGTCAGAGACTTTTTTCTGTGTTCAAGAAATGTTATTGGTGCTTACGAGTATAAAAAGCTCCTCCTGCAGACGTCCTTTACCCTCGACAAAGCCGACCGTGACAGGCGAAACGCGCGTCGGGTGATGACTGCACGTGGAGATTCCAACTGCGCAATTTTCCCGTTCCTGGTCTCTTGCCTTCGTCCAACCGATACCAGGTGCAGTGTGACTCCGGCTCCCTCCGCAGTGTAGGAAGGGTCAGTTACCGCACGGCAGTGTGAAGCGCAGCCGTGAGGCTGCTAGTTGTTTCTTAGGGTGAGTACATTGCCTCCCTTAGCATAGATAGCCGGAGGTCCACTTGCAACTATATATCTTTTTTCAATTTGCACAGTATATGTGGCCACAATGCAATACAGTGATTCTTTTGTTGGTAGGCAAGTTTGTTTCTATGTGTAATTACTTTTTAAACATTTGGGGAAAACAATATTTTTCCTTTTAATGGATATGAAATAAATGTTATTTTTTATACAGTGCAAATCTCTGTCTGACGTTTTATGAGTGTGCACCAGTTTAAGGTTTTTTTCAGGTGGCTTCTTTGATCCACCTGAACATATGTGTCTGTTGTTTGTGTCTAGTATATTTAAACCTGTGGTGGCACCTCTTTTCCTCCTTTGACCTTTTTTCATTATATCTATGGCTGGTGCGACCTCTTTGTGTATAATAGTAAAGCTGGTCAGTATCTGTGTAATAATATAATAATAATAGAATAGCATTAGAGATGAGAGGTGATAAATAACAGTGTGATAGTAACGCTGGTCAGTATCTGTGTAATAATATAATAATAATATAATAGTAGTAGAGATGAGAGGTGATAAATAACAGTATGGATATTAAATAGCACTGGTCCAAGTATAGAACCCTGGTGTACTCCAGTGGTGACCTTACCGTCCCCTGAAGAGATTTTATTTACTACAACCCTCTTTAAATCCAATCCCAAAGTTTCCAGCTTATTCAATAGTCTGCGATATGGTACAGTGTCAAATCTAAAATCTAAATAAGCTGTGTCTACACCTCCCCCTTTAGTGACCCAGGGCCTGATTCAGACTTAAGAAGGTGCTAAAATAAGAGAGAAAAGTCACTTCTGGGCTAAACCATGTTGATTGTAGGGGAATCATATTTAATCTGTTGACAGCTGTATTAGAGATGAGAGGTGATGTTTCCTATCCCAAGTCTAAATAACAATGTAATAGTAAAGCTGGTCAGTATCTGTGTGCAGTAAGAAATTCAAAGATATATCCCTGCATGCAAAGAATACAATTTACTTGACTCCCCCTGAAATCAACATGGTTTAGCCCAGGTGTATTCTTCCTCTCTTAATTTAAGCACCTTCTTAATCAGACCCCCAGTCAAAAATTTATATCACATTTGTTTGACATAACTGCCTCTGTGCCAGCTTTCTTCTCAGAATAACTGTTTTTGAAATAAATAAAATCAGATTTCTCCTCCACCTTCCTATTAAAAGGTGGAGGAGAGTTCACACAAACACCAACTTTATAAAATTAGACTTCTTAGACCTCTTAACTTATTAAAAAGTAGAACCAAGATCAGATCTATCCCTTCCCTAAAAAAAAAATCAGACCTCGTCCTCCTTATTAAAAGTCAGACCCTAACCAAAACAATCCCTCATAATTAAAAATCCTGCCCCTAATCACTTAATTGTCCTGTGCTGGAGTTCCGGGTGTCGTATGGAAGACACGCCCTTTATTTCGTATTTACGCTGAAGTTACGTACCATCAGAGTTATGTCGTGTAACATCTGCCGCGCACATGCGCAGTACATACAAATTGCTGATTTTACGTCAGCGGCTAGCGTACGTAGCCCAGAATCTGGCTCTTTATTCTTTCTGTATTGACCACATTGAATTATTAGAGTCTTCCACCAATCGGCATGATATCCTGCAAACTGCAGAAAGGCAGAAAGAGGAAGTTGTCCGCTGCTCTGGATGTTTTTAATCTGCAATAATATCCTCTTCTTGCCTTCCTGCAGTCTGTCAACCAGTTTGGGCGCAGGATGGGTGTAAAAGAGCTTATTTTTTCTCTGGTTATTTCTGTGCACTGCACACCCTGCACCAGTTATAGAAATGCCAGTGTGCACAGTTTACAATGTTAGAATCTGCTTGAATCTGGTTGATTTCTACTCTTGCCTTTTAGTTACCTATGAGTATCTTTGATATAAATGCAATATCCGCAGTAAATTCTAAATTAATAGAAATACAAACTGCAAATACTGCACTGACTATATTACATGGGCTGGATCGAAATTAATATCCTATATTCTGCACGAAGAGAGGAGAGTGCACAACCTTAAGTGGGGTCTGGCTTATGGAGAAAGGAGAAAGAAGGTCTGGCTTGTGACTAGTGAGTAGAAAGAATAAGAAAATGTTATAAAAAGTAACATTTCAGGCAAATGATGGCTTTATATGCAATGTAACCCTGCAACCCTACAATGCTAGCTTAAGGGTGTATTGTTTGTTAAATTAGCAAAATCACAATTTTGAAACAATTTTGACAGCAATATATAAAATGACAAAAGATTGTCTGTTTACATTTTTGCAGCTGGAATTGCAGATACTCCCTTTTTTATATATATACCTGGTGACATAACTACAGTGAGGGCAATAGGTAAGAGGGTCCACAGGTGGTCATTGCCTCTGCACCCCTGTAGTTTTGTTGCCTCTCATTGTTTACGCTCTGAAAGACAAGCAGCGGCAACTTATTCTCGGGATACAGCCGACTGTCATACACCTACCATTGCTATGGATGTCTGCTTATCACCGCTGCATTGAAGGATGCCTGAGCGGCAATGACGGCCATCAGGCCATTCTGCACTTTACGGTGACACATCTGACATTTCCAGACTTGATGAGATGCTGACGTCTGATCTACAGTTTTGAACTCGATAAGACATGTACGAGTGAGCACTATATTTTTACTTAGGCTAAGGGTTAGGGTGAGGGTTAGCCTGGGTTAGGGTTAGGCTACAGTAATGATTGGTATTAGTAGGGACTTTTATTAAACCAGTCTTACTGTTGTCAACACGTAATACTATCAACCTTAGTGTTGTCCATAAAATAAAACCTGTTAAATTTATTTGTATCGACATTCATACAACTAATGTTAACAAGTGTATGAATTTTAATCAAATTACATTGTAACTCACATACAACACCCCTTTTGTTCATTATGGCCGCTGTTATGGACCATGAAGTCTGTATATAACTCTGCTTTGTGTATTATCTTGTATCACTTTGTATTAAAACTTCCTAAGGAAATCATCAGCAGGTCAGGTACAATGTATTCGATAATGAAAATAGGGAAACCTGTTTATCTTTTGGCTTTGAGACAATACATGTGATATATTATACTGTTAATGTATAGAAACCTTTATTTCTTTGTATTTCTTTATTTTTTGTGAATGCAGCAATAAATACACAATAAACTCAAACACTTTTATTTGTGTCATTAAGAAAGATAATTTCTGATATGGGAGTTAAAGTGCAGATATGCTAAAAATGAACAAAACAGAATTAAGAGTGTTAAAGTATGGCTTCAATGGCAGATATTGATTAAACAGGAGGACCGATATCAAATCAAACAAAGAAATAACTATTTTGTAGAGCATTTGTAGAGCATATGACAAATAATAGTTTTGTTATTTGTTGTTTTTTTCTTTTTTTACAATTTTTGTTATTTTAGCTTAGGCCAAAACATACTTAAGTTACAGTAATATGATGACTATGGACTTAAATTGCAGATACAATCTGGATAAAGGGTTTAGGTATTACTGCTGTTTATTATGTAGTCCCCTCTTTTTTAAAGGTCCAAAAGTAATTGGAACCTGAAAGATTTTTCATGGACAGCTGTGGGATATTTCTTCATTATCTCTTTATCAAGAAAGCAGACAAATGTTTTAAAGGTCATTCCAAGTGTGACATTACTATTTGGAAGCTGTTAAAGCAGTGAAGCAGGTCACCCGTAGGCATAAAATCCCAAAACACAGGAGTGGGCAAATTAAGTTTGGTGCTTTGAGAGAAAAATGAATGCATTGGTGAGGAGACATGGAAGACAACAGTGATGGATGGTAGCAGGAACCTTTCCATGGTAAAGAAAAACCCCTTCTCAACAGCAAGCCAAGTGAAGAACATTTCCCAGGAGGTAGACATTTCAATAGACTGGACTAAAGTTTGCCAAAAAACTTCTAAAAAAGTCAGCCTAGTTCTGGAACAGCTTTTTGGACAATTTAAACTAAATGAAACTCCTCCACAATGATGGAAAGAAAAAGGAATGGAGAAGGCTTGGAATGACTCATGATCCAAAGCATTCCACATCATCTGATCTCATACCACATACCTGATCTCAATAATAACAGGCATTGTTTTTTCTGGTTGAAGACAACACTATGAAAGAACCACAAACAACAAGACAGCTGCTGTAAAGGTCTGGCAAAATACAACAAAAAAGGAAACCTGGCACGGGTTGCAAAAAATTCTTGACAAACTTGACAAATTAACATTTCATTTATGACTATGTTATTTTGTCCATAATGGAAATTAATAAATATTTCATCAACTTTTTTTGAACCCCTTTGAGTTTAAACTGAAAGTCTGCAGTTCAGTAGCATCTGCATTGTTTAGTTGTAAATTCCTTGTGGTTGCATACAGAGACAAAGACATTGTCCAAATATATATCACAGACCTAACTGTAAATGACCCATAGAGTGACAGGTAATTTTCTAGTTAAACGCAGTATGTGGAAAATCAAAGAGACACCAGACAGTATGAGAATGGAAATATGTTACGAGTCCTCCATTACAGAACATAAACAAAATGTAATAATGGATATTCTTTAGCTAAATATACTGTTTTCAGACATGAATCCGTACACCTACATGATTAACTGTACAATGGATAGTGAGTGGATGCCTTTAACTGTGTAAGTAGTTGCATCCCTGATATGGTATTTTCTTCAAGGATTCTCAGCAGCAGTATGAACATTTGACTAATTCTCTCCATCACCAGCCTGCAATGAAGCAAAGATTATTTATATTGCATTAGCTAATACACAAAATTTGTAATACAAAGGAGAAGAATAAAAACGTGTTAGACAATTACTGACACATGCTTCGATTGTATGTTTGGTTAACAATAACTGTTATGTAAAGATTAGGGGCCATATTTACTAAGCTGCAGGTTTGGAAAAGTGGATCTGTTGCCCATAGCAACCAATCAGATTCTAGCTGACATTCTCTATTATGTAATAGTTCAATGAGATCTAGAATCTGATTGGTTGCTATGGGCAACATCTCCACTTTTCCAAACTCGCAGCTTAGTAAATCTGGCCCTAGAACACAATTGAGGCATTGGGGCAGATCCAGAACAACGCTTCTGTGCGAATTTACGCGTGGCGGACACGTAAATTCGCGTTTTGGTGAGTACTGCGCATGTGCATGAAAGATAATACGCTACGTAATGTAACGTAAATGTGAGCGTGTGGGGCATTTACGTATTTGTTTCCTAAATTCATACGTGTGGGTGTGCCAATTTTACGTGAGCCAAAAGTAAGTCTAAAATACGCAATGTAGGCAGGGGGTTTCATTTAAAGTGTACAGTATGGGCGTTCTTAGCTCCATAAATACGTGTTACCCATCCGTACGTGTGTGGACAACAGCAGTTACGTGGGCAAAAGTTAAGGTAGGATTTGGAAAGTAGAAATTGGTCAAAATACTTACATTGAAGGGGAGTGCCTAGGGGAGTGTATAGAAGGTACACATGCGAAAATACGCTACGCTAGTAAACGGATTGCAAGCAGAGTTCTAACCCATTGTCTTTTAAATTTGAGAGATTATTGAGAACTTTAAGTATACATAAAAAAATAATAATAACAACTGCGGTGGAAAGAAAGGAATAGCCATAAACAAAAAATGTAATAAATCTAATCTACTTGTTTATTCCTTGGACCTCAGCATTCACAACTTGCTTTCTCTGCCCCTGCATTCATAAAGGTGGAAAAAGAGCAAGAAGTGTTTACAATGCTGAAAAGATGGTTTCCTACAATGAAGAGACAGTGCTAGGCTACATGACACAATACCACTATTATTTTATGAAATAAGATAGGCTGCATTTTTATAAAACATTATTGATACCAATATGAAGTTGGAGATTGTAGAGACTACAGTATTTGAAAAACAAAATAATTATGTATTAAATTGTTTATTGAAAGCTTATAAAACAAAGGATACTTATTAAACCAGCTAATGAACATTTGAATTCTTCTTCCATAAATCTCTTAATCCTTTAGAATAATTTTGTAAGCTTGTCTTAATCAAGCATGTGACTAAAGAAATCATGCGATTTTGTACTGTGAGTGCTCTAAGTGGCCAATCAAAGCTACCTACTGTAGCTATTTCTCACTGTAAATTTGGCAGCTCTAACTAACTAACCTTGTTATTGAATAATAGAGTTATGTTCTGTCCATTAATTAAGGCTTTATATATCCATGGGCACAATGTACTATTTGTAGCTGTGTTGCGTTTTATTATTATTATTATTATTATTATTATTATTATTTCTGTTTTAGAATGAAGGAGATGGACATGGCGGCACAGAGTTATCATAGACAATGCATTAACAGTCATAGTAGCTGTTTAGAACCTATTTCATTTCCTACCTCATCAGTAACTTCTGTGGCTTCCACAGCTGGTTCCTCTGCAGGAGCTTCTTCTGGCTGTGCAAGGTCTTCCTATAATGTAATTAATATAAAACTTTCATCAAAAACAACTAAACCAAGTAAATGCGGATTGGGAATTTAAAGTGACCCTGGAAATAAAATCTGCTAGAAGTCACAAGTGGGTGGGAAAACTATAGACAGAGTAAAATAAAACTGTTAACTGAATGAGTACAAAAAAAAAAAATCTTACAATCAAACAAAACATCTATTGACGTATTTCACAATGCAATAAAGAGATCATCATAGTGAGTGCTACCCAATATTGACAGCATCCTAATTACAGCCACCCAATACTGACAGCATCCTAGTGACCACCACCCAATACAGATAGCATCAAAGTGACCTCCCTTCTATAATGACAGCATTTTAGTGACCCCCTCCCATTAGTGTTAACATTCTATGTTTTCTTTAAATAAAAAAGCAGTTGCTAAGTGGCCTCAAGAAGACACTGGCCTGAAACCAAGTGATTTGTTAAGATTTATCTTTTAAGACTAATACAGTTCCTTTAACAGTGTTTCCATCAATTTAACTACTACTGATGTGAGACTCACTGGTCGGTAGTTTGATGCTTCTTCCCTATTTCCACTTTTATGCAGAGGTTGTGCTACAAGCAGACGTAAGAGGATGTGGTCTAGGCTGGTCAGGACCCACATTCAGCATTGGAGATATTCTGTATATTTTTGCTGATGAGGCACACAACCACTGTGCTTTTCTATGTATGATTAACCTGTAATTGCTGTTTATGTTTATTACATTATGTTTATTACATTATAGATAGGACTTATTTTTTTCTCCTTTGTACACTGAAAACTCATACAGTCATTAGTGTGTGTGTGTGTGTGTGTGTGTGTGTGTGTGTGTTTGTAGGATGAACCGTGAGCCTATTTGGTAAGAGCGATAGCTACAGCTATAGTTATAGCAGTTTGTTTGCATTACCCTCACAGGAAATGTACATTTAAACAATTTTTTAGGTTTAACTTTTATCTAAGAGTATTAAGAGTAATGATAAATGTATGTAGTATGATAGGAAAAGCACAGATTACAACAATAATAAGTACAGGTTCACCTATATGTTGTTGATTTTGTAATATAATACTCCATTTCTAGATTTCATTGCAGACATTCCCTCCTGTACCTGTTTTACCAGCACAGATTTGTTTATATGAAACCTTGAGTTCTTACAAACAGGTCATTAGGAGGAATAGGGAGTTTTCTTGATGAATTTCATCATGCCCTATTTTATCATTCTGTTTTACTGATTATTACAAGGTGTCTCTATAACCACCCAGTAATTTTACAACTGACTCTGCTGAAATGCAGATTTCAATACATTAATTCATACCAGAATCTTGAGTGCAAGAATGTATTTGGGGCTTCCACTAGCACAGTCTTTGATTATTAATTTATTGGCTTAGAGGACACAGTGGTAAACTAAGCATGTTAAATGAAAAATCCTCCCACATTTAGTATATCATTTAGTATATAGTATATAATGGTTTCCCCTGTATCTGTTGTGACTTGTGGGCCACAGATTGATGTTGTGCCTCAGAACTTTCATGTTTAATTTGCTGTGAAATGACCTTGATTTTGTTTGCAATTTTCTACAAACATAAGATAACTGAAAGTTAAAGCATTTGGTCTGAAGGCAGTTAAACCCTGGTTGGGAGATAGTAGGGCCTAGAAGATTGTTTAATTGTTTTGTTGTTTTAAATAGGGGGGTCCAATAGCAGTAAGGGGAAGGCTTAGTCAAAATGGTTTAATAAGCCCATTCAACCTTGGCCCTTCCTCTTTGCTCATCGGGACCTTTCACCCACCCTCTCTCCCTAATTCTCTGTTTGTGTGCTTATCCGGTGTTGGCCACGTTCTACGCTTTCCGGTCAGCCTGGGGATGGTGAGAAGGCAGTGCGTTGCTAATTATCTTAGTTCTGGGGGACCAGGCTTAACACATCTTCTCCCCTAGCCTGGGTAATTGGTTTGGTCGTGGGTCGAGACGGCTGCGACACTGGGTTTCATTTGATGGGCGGGCCCGGGTTCAGCAATTTAATTTGGAGCAGCTGTCAATTTTCATCTGGGTTGTTATCGCCCTCACTATATGCCCCCACTTTAGGTTATTGGGCTCTAGCATATGGTGGGGGCGATAATTTACCCCACCTTTATTGGCTATTGGGTTAGCATAGTTTAATTATGAGTCCCATACTGTCTTCTTCCGTCACCATCTCGGTGGTATTAATTTGTTTGCATTTAATGTTTATATCCTTGTTATTGTTTATTGTATACTGTTGTTTAAACTTCAAATTGTAACAATAACAGTAAAAGCTCGGATGAGTCCTTTTATGCAACCTGGCCTGTTTATTGGTTAAACGGGTAGTGGGGTATGTAGAGTGTATATATAATGTTTAGACCCTAGACAACAACTCAACTTGGCATTTATTATAACAACTGTTAGTAATACATGAAACAATTTCAGTATACATTTTTATTTGTAGAATAGAAGTACATCAGTTGTTGCATTTCAGGCTAGGTATTTTATTTTTTTTCCTTTAAGTTGTTTGAAAATATTGGGTAAAACATTTTTTGTTTACACTTTTAGGAGAAGGACAAAAGTTAAAGTTTTATATATTTGAAGTGGTTAAAAAAACGTACAAGTTGTTGAAGCTCAACAACAGTGTCTCAAATAAACCACTGCTACACTGCTCTCTAGTGGCAAGATAGGGATTCTACCTTCTACTGTGTATCATTCTTTACTACAAAGAATGGCAAATCATTTTGAATAACAGGAAGAGATTATTACTTAGGGTTATATTTGAAGCTGAAACATTCCTTCTAGATAAATACTAGTTTAATTAGAACTAATATATTCTAGACTTAGATCATAATTCCTTTAAACTATAAACACTTCTTTATGAATCTAATTTAGTTTTAGTAGTAATCATTATAATACTCATGTGTATCAAAATGTAAGGCTGAACTCAAATTTTTTTTTATACTTTAATTAACAACTAACTGGAATTTATTCTAGTTTTAAATACCAAATTTTCTATAAACGCATTAAAAAGTAGAATAATAACACAGCCTGAAAAAGATTAGTATTAACTATATGCGAATGAGGAAAGCTGTAAGATTGCCACAAAATAAATACAAATATTTTTACACACCAGCAAGGCAGCCGTGGTCATAGACATTGTCTGTTCAATAGTGACAGACCTGACAAGTTCTGGGTATATGGCTGCATGCACTGTCCATAAGCAGCAGGGAGAGTGTCATTCCAGTAGTGTGGTGCTGATGTGACATCAGCAGCACGTATTTGGAAGTCTCTGTTTCAGTTCCTGCAGGAAGTGCAGGATGGCGCTAACAACAAAGTTATTGAAGGGGGGAGGAATAGAGTTTTATTATGAGTACTATAGCCTATAAGTGCCATAATAAAGCTCTTTTATTTCTCCTTAATTGTTCTCAAATTATTTACCATAATAGGCATTTATATTTCCCCTTCCTATAGTCCTCTGTATCATAAGAGCCTTATTAAAGCCCTGCTATGGTGTATAATTTAACCACAATAGGGAAATAATAAAAAACATTATAATGAAACATATTTTTCTTTCTCATTAAACTGTTTGCTATTCATAAAACATTACATTAAAAAGATGTTTGCTATTCATAAAACATTACATTAAAAATAGCAGACACTTTACTATGTGAGAAAAGGCAATGAAATTGTTTAGTTTAAAATAATGCCACAAAATAAATACCTTTTTTACAATTCCAGCTGTTGTTACAACATTTTCTGCTCCTTCTACAGTCTTTGTAGCAACTTGGTTAACACCTGAGACCACTGCTCCTCCAACCACATTGGCCTGTTCTTTGGTCTTTTCAGCAACTAAAAAAAGACAACAAAAGCAATGACACATAAATATTTAACAATGACTTCCTTCCTGCCTTGCAGGGGTTTTTTCTCTTGAAAATGATGTTTTGACTATTGACAATTTCCCTTACTTCTGTTCCGATGTCGTCCTAAACAACATTATCTTTAAATAGGGTACAAAGGAGGTAGAAAAAGTAACATGACATTTATAATACGTCAATCTTTATACTTAAATATTTTCTCTTAAACTATATTAAGGCTATAGAAGCTGATTGACATAGAATAAGAATAAGCTAACTGGAATAAAGTATTTTTAATCTATTTGCAGTGTATAAATGTATATTACACACACATTCATACATTTTTTTTATTTTTATTTTTATATTTAAGCTTGTAGAAAGCTACCCATAGTGCGAAACTGGAACACAACCGTTGCATATACTGGTGCAGACATTAATTAGCACTGTAAGTACATGTGCCATAAAAGGTTATATGCATTGTCTTACTTACCAGTACTGACACTGTGCACTACACCCTCCTTAGTCTTGGCACCTATGGTAAGAATGCAGATAATATAAAGATTTAAAAATATTTTCCTTTGCAGTTTATTAGAGGTTCAAGCCTAAAAACTGTTTGTTGCATAAATAGATGACCACAATAAGATTTATTATTTAATATTTTTATTATTTATACCTATATCTACCATTTTTATATTATTTATATTATTGCAGTTTATTAGAGGTTCAAGCCTAAAAACTGTTTGTTGCATAAATAGATGACCAATATAAGATTTATTATTTAATATTTTTATTATTTATACCTATATCTACCATTTTTATATTACATCTATTATTAATATACATCTATTACATAAATCTATTATGTATTTATTGAATCAGTTTGTAAGGATCAAGATGAACAAGTGCTAGAGTTTTGAAAAAAGAAAAGCACAGAAGCATCACCACTTATCCCCTATACTGTCAATCTGGCTATAATATCCATATATATATATATATATATATATGGGGGTGCAGCTGGTAAGCAGTACTATCCAATATTCACATATGAAGGCAAAAGAACACCTTGTTTTAAGAAAGCCAAACAACCAGTGCACTAGGTCATATACATAATACTTTATTGCATTTCAGTTACACATATTATAGAAGTCTTCTTGACTTCTGATTTCTATGATATGTGTAATTGAAATGCATAAAGGATGATGTAGATGACAGTACTCTGGTTGTTTGGCTTTCTAAAAACAAGGTTTTCTTTACCCTGATATGTGAATAAGGGATCAGAACTAGGTAAATTTATGTAACCTTGTTATTTCTGGTTATATATCTATACTTTTCCATTGTATATGTATGTATTAGTCGCTGGGGTATAGCATATTGCACATAATGTATACAATTAGTGGTGAAACTTTGGATAATTGCTTACTATAGTTAAAGATTTGGTCACTTTTCCCATGAATTTTCTATTTAATTGTAAGGCACAAATTGATATGCTGATACGTTATCATACTAATGGTAAAAAATATTACTAAATAAAGAATTTACACATTAGTGAGTATAAAAAAACTCAATAGACACACATATGTGCAGCAAAGAAAGTCTGGAGAGTAGCAACTGTTAATTCCAAAGATAACACTGCAGGTGGCATTTCTCGGTAGCCGCGTGTATCCTGTGTGTTAAATAAATTAACATTTGAGTGTGTGTGGGTTGCCACTTAGAACGTACGTATTTCGAAAGGGCCGTTCTCTTCCAGCCAGTTCGGAACCGACAGCCTTTGCCTTGAACGTGGTGCTCTGAATAGTAAGTGTAAAATCTAATCCTCACTTCCCCGCAGCCTAACCTTAACCCTCCCTTCCTTGTAGTCTGACCCTTCCCCTCCCTTCCCAGAAGCCTGATCCTAAGACTCCCCTTCTATGACCCCAACCCTAACACTCCCTTCCCCAGAGCTTAACCCTAAGTATCTGATCGTCATTCTAAAAAAAAATAATCAGTTTGCGGGTGTCTCTATTTCTAAAAGACAGCAGTCTCATCGCATTTGAGTTCTGTATCACAATTTATAAGAATAGTTTTGTCACAGATAGCTTATATATTCAAAGTGCTAACTGAAGCTGAACCTATAGGCAAACGTCAAACATTTGCAGAAGACATAAAAGTTAAATTACTGATTTGCTGCTTACAAGCCTTAGTGCAGCTTTGCTTGATGTTAGAGAAATGTTAGAGGCTTAGAATATTATATATTTATACTAATAGAACTATGAACTGGATCCAGAGTTTCTTATTGGTCCAGACTTCTGTGCAGGCAAGGGGAGCCCCTCCCAGGTTGAGTTCACTCACTTAAAATTTGGACAGGGTGGAAGTCTAGATAGCACGAAGGGCGCTAGAAGGCCCTTAGTGTACTATTACTATAATCTTGGAAGCCAGTGATTTACTGCAGCACTGTTCAAAAATGACCTTTTTTATCTATTTTTCTAGTGCCAGTTATAATTTTTTTTACAGTTTGATTCATGTTATAGCCATGTAATCAGATTAAATAGTACAGGAAAGCTATGTAGATACTACATATTAAGGGTGTTTTTAAGCACAGTATTTAAAAGATCCTAAACTGAATGATAGGCAATAATCTAGATCTATGCATATGTTTATATATGCAGTAATTGTATTTATGTAGGTAATCTATCATCTACTTAATAATGATTGTCCATAAGTAGCAGCGGGCGGTGCCACAGGTGTAACCAGTTTTTAAATGTTGGCACACACACTTACTCTTGTCTGTGCTGGTTCTGCCCTGTACTGGTTTACTTTCCCAGAATAATCAGATTCCCTCTAGGTGTGGGGATAATTGACAAAGCCACACCCATCCTCTGCAGCATCTGTGCTAAATGGACATCAAAACGCCAGAGACAGCTTGTTGCATCATGAGGCAGTTTTACAGAAACTTAACCTATTGATTTTGGCTTTTGTGTGGAAAGTAAATCAGTTATGTATAGCAGTGGAAAATTTTTAATGTTTAAATCTCATCCTTATTATTTTTAAATCCAGTTCTATAAAGGACGACCATCTTTGTACTATTAAAATAGAACATAATTTCCACTGATTGTTTCTTTGACAGAAGCACATACATTTACACATACACTGGACTCTGCTACAGCACATTATTTTTTAATTGGTCGGTTTAAAACATGTTTCTGTTTAATGAAATCAAGATCTAAATATATTTTACCTATATGTAATATAGATAAAGCATTATTATAATAAATATTAAATACTAATAATTCTTTACTGTGGATAGAGAGGTCGTACTACAAATTGTCAGGTTACACTGATTTCTAAGAAAAAAGAGGAATCCAATCAATTGACTGCTATTAAAATCTGCATTTAATTCTATGATTCCTTATAAAATTAGCCCCAATACATCTCTCTTACATCCATTTTAATAATTATCATTATCATTATCATTATCACTATAACTGGCCAACACATGTGTAATGTTGGTATAAACTTTGCATTAACTGCATACAACCAGAATAGTTATTTTTGTTATACTGTTGGTTCCTCAATACATTGTCACTATACAGAGACTGATATGAATTTTATGCATTATTACAATTTAACTACTCTGCACTCATAAATGTATTTTTGCACAATCACTAGCACATGCTAATAAATACTGGCTAAAGCATGACTATTCCTTGTAACATCAGATTTGCAAAGAGTTTTTCATTCATATTAGTTTATTTGTAATGATGGCATGATACCACTGCACTGTGTTTCAGTGATTTTACAATTATTGCGGTGGATAATACATATGGTTAAATGTAGTCCTGTTATGTGGCTGTCCCAGCACCTTTTCAGCATCTCAGTCTTATGATTAACTGCTCCAAGATCCCTTTTTGTGCTGGTTTTACCTTTGTACATAACAAATTAATGACATGTTTTACTACAGTTGGGCCAATTTTTTACTTTAGCTAAGTGTCTGCATTTTTTCATATAAAATAGAAATGATAATATGTATAATATATTGAAAATTCAAGTAAAATATATACTTTCAGTATAGCACATTTTGTACATCTATTGCATATTATTGTAATGTTTCTGCATAACTTGGTAAACGTCATACTATACCAAATTACCATGTCATTTACTATGTCATTTACCATGTCATTTACTATGTCATTTACTATGTTAAATATGTGTTGGTCTGGTTACGCTGATGAAAGAAATGGTAGCTCTTGTTTGCTCCAATTGTTCTGTAACCAATATTTTTTTAAACCTTAAGAGACACTGATACTGCTTTTCAGTCACAGATCACCTTGGTACATTCAGTGTTCTTTGGTTTGATGCTATGATTTGCTCTTCTGGTGACCTTAACAATTCAGATGAGGGTGTGGTATTGGTATATTCTAAGTTAGCAGGGAATTTAGCTCTTGAAGAAGAAACAAATCTAATTACAATGCCTCTGCAGTGTCTCTGACACACCCAGCTTATTCATCATAGTCATAGTTTACTGTCTGCCACTCCCTGCAATGCAACGTACAGAAACCTATATGTCCTTAGCACTTCCCTATGGCTTTGAAGCCCTGTCTTTTAACTAAACATGATATATATATATATATATATATATATATATATATATCCACATAATAAGCAAAATAGCGTTTTGCGCTTTCAATGGGCACTATATTAGTAGTTTAGAAAGTTCTGCAACTATAAATGTTAATTATAATTACATAGAAAGCTGTGCTACAGACATTCATACTTATATACTATGGCTCCTTATAGACAAAGCGTTTTGCAACAGTAAAGCAGAGAGTTATTTGCTATTAAAGCTATAAAAGCAAAAAACTTGTGCAGAAAATGACTTCCCATATCAATGGTTATTAACAGATGACATATTAAGTTGACATGTTTAAGTCCATGTAAAATACATATGCATAGTTTTATTGTATGTAATCTGTTCTCGTAAATAGAAATACATTGTCTATTCCTCTTTTTTCCTTACCATTCCTGAACATTTCTAAAAGACAGTGAAAACCTAGCAGACTTCAAGAATAGCTTTCATGCAAACGTAAAGTGAACAAGGCACTGACGTGGGACATTGATACAGCAGGAAATCAGCACTTTGGACAGCTCACATTTTAATTGATTCTAGGCCCCCTCTAATTTTCAGAGCAGGGGGTGACTGTAGTCTGTTGTGTGCTTTCATAGCTGTGAGCTGGATGTCTGAAGTCAGCACTGATCTCCTGATGTAATCTATTTATTTTCCCTGCGTGTCTGCTGTAATCTCCACTGAGCATAAAGAGGCTAGAGGGAGATGATTAGAGTTACTAGCACAATCAATAACCTTTGATCATGTATTGCAGTCACACAATTGACCAACCAAGCAATCCATTTTATTATAAAACAGATATATTACATTCTCATTTACAAAATGTTTTCATAAACAGAGTTGTCTTTGAATTCTGATTGAGCCCATGTCTAAGGATAACACTGTAGCAATATTTTATAAATATGACTTAATAGTTCAGTACACATACATACACACAGGTCACATCACTGTTAAAATGTACTAGTATTTTGATCACTGTGAACTTTGGGTTGGGCAGGGAAGGACAGGTTTCAGCAAGTGATAACTGGGAAAATCCCTAGTGTGGGAAATGTACATTATACACAGCATGTATTGTGTTATTGTTTTGCATTTACATGCTTGGATTTACTCACCTACATACATCACCCCCTCCTTGGTCTTTTCTGCAGCCTCTGTCACACCTTGCTTGGTTTTCTCTGCAGCAGCCACCACACCTTCCTTTGCTATTGAAAAACCTTTCTTAAAGACATCCATGCTAGCTGTGTGTATGCAGTAAAGTTTAAGGGACTCCTTAGCTTGTCCTGTGTATTACAGGATGATCTGCTGGTCCTCAGTAGACCCGTGCTAGTGTGATAGTTTTCAGAGCTTTCGCAAGCTTCTTATCAAAGTGCTGCACTGCAGTCTGTCCAATGACCACGAGTATCCAACTCTAAAATATTCATGATGTGCCTGAGAATGGTACAGTTAGGGGGGACGGTGCATTGAGAGGAGGGGCAGGGGGTTGAAGAAGGGATGGTTGAGTGCACAATCAGTGGAGGAGGGAGATCTATAGATGCAAGGGACCACTGGAAAATTTCCAGCTCCATCTAGAGCTAGAGAGAACTGTGCTGCAGTATGACACTCTCATTCAAGGACAAGCCGCAGATACAGGGAGAGATGCTGTATAAGCATTCACTGCATCCCAAAGTTTTACATGTAATCTTATGCAGATATTGATTCTATCACCTGACAAAAAGATGTTTGCACTGGATTAAAAAAAAAAAAAGGAACAATATTATTTTAAATAAAAACAGTGTAACATTTCATATTTTCTGTATGAAGCCAGAAAGGGGAATACTACTATAAGAAAAGTAGCTGAAAATGAAGATAAAGTACAAGTAGGAAACCTCTGCTTCCATACCACCTACTTCACAGATAAACCTTCCACTTAAGTTTGAGCTATATGACAATCATTGCAACTGTGACATACTGTATGTAAGAGAGAGATTTCACAAAGTAATAGTGTAATATTCTATAGAAGATAAATGAATAAATGAAGCAAAGCACATCCAGTAAACTTAAATCTTATCCATGCATTTATTGAGTGTATTTGCCATATAAGATGTATTTTTACTGCATAGTGATGTCACATTTACGAGAACATAACTGAGCCTTCCCTTGGGTCCTGAAGCAGCATTTAATATAATGGATACCAATAGCATATACTGAGCCAAACAGTAACCAATTCTTGTATTAATCCTGCAATCTTACTAAGTATGTAGATTGCCAGGTAACATAGGGCCTGATCCAGACTTAAGATTGTTTTTCAGACACATGTATACCTAAGTTACGTACTACTAAGGATACACTCCCCCTGGCACTTCCCTTGCATGTATGTAACTTTGCTGGCTTACATGTTCAGAACCCTACCTTAACTTTAACCCTTGCGTATCTCTGTGTGTAAGTAATTCCTTGTCGTACGCAAGTGCCTAACCCAGCCCATACTGTACAATATTAATGCATCCCTCCGCCCACAATGCGTATATATGGCTTGTGTAGTGATGTCATGCCCTATCGCATGGAGTTATGTAGAAGTTACGTATAATCAGAGCTACGATGAGTAACATCTGCTGCGCACATGCGCAGGGCGTTCCCACATGCCGCGTGTGTAAATTGGCTGTCGTTATTAAGCCTAGATCAGGCCCATCATTTATTTTTCTCTCTCTCAGCCCCCCCATGATGGATTAACCAATTAAACAACTAAGTACATCGTATAAAACTGGCTACACTCTCCAGTACGAGAGTCTAATTGCCTAAAATGGGACTTTCGAAAGTCCCATTTTCGAATACTTACCGCTATATACTTTTAATTAGTGAATGGGTGAGTATGCTTTCACAATTACCGTTATCCTTCCGCCGTCTGCGATATCCCTCCGCCGCACCTCCGTCGCTGCTATTGCCGGACCAGGAACAGGTGAGTAAACTATCTGTGCGGGTTAGGGATAGGGTTAGGGTCAGGCTGCAGGGGAGGGAGGGTTAGGGTCAGGCTGCTGTAGATGGAGGATTAGGGTCAGGTTGCTGTAGATGGAGGGGTAGGGTCAGGTTGCAGAGGAGGGAGGATTAGGGTCAGGCTGCAGGGGAGAGAGGGTTAGGGTCAGACTGCTGTAGATGGAGGGTCAGGGTCAGGTTGCAGAGGAGGGAGGGTTAGGGTCAGGCTGCAGGGGAGGGTAGGTTAGTGTCAGGCTGTCAGGAAAGGAGCGTTAGTGTAGTGAGAGGGGAGGGTTAGGGTTAGAATTAGGTAAGGGACTATTTTTACTTACCATTTAGCTGAACGGATCTTTCGGAGCGCCGTGGATTGATTTTTGTGCCTCATCGAGAAATCTGATTTTTCGAAAATCAGACTTTCTAAGCAGAGATCCATACCCGTATAATACATTTCCCAAATACCTCTGTCTTCCTATGCACAATGCTACATAAGCAAATTATACATTTTTTTTCGTGTGTGTGTATGTGTGTATGTATTTATATATATATCAAGGTTTTGTGAAAGTGAAAGTACTTACACAGCATAAAATGCATATTTAACATGATATATCATTCACAGAAATGTATAGAACCGTTCCAAACTAAGGGTTGTTTTCAGCTCTTAGGTACGTAGCCTCCGCAACAGAGGCTAATGTCCTGAATTTCTGATTCACATTACCGCACATAGGAGGGAAGGGCGCTCCCCCTGCTCTACTATGTGTGGATAGTGGTTCCGTGTCCCAGGGCAACCTTAACCTTAGCAACCTCCCACATGCTTCTCCATAAATGCAGAATAGAGGATCATATGTAAGGGCTAAACCTAGTCCTTACTGTACAATTTAAATGCCAACCGCCCAGGGTCGGTGCTACTATTAGGAGATCTTCCGCGATCACCTAGGCTGGCAGACCTTGGGCGGGGGCTTAACAAAGATGAGCTACAGGGCATCACCATGGACCGCGGTCGCTGCTCTCTCACTCATATGCAAAATGGTCGTGTTTGGAGCTGCTGGGATTCATCATTTATATGTTATGTCTGTGCATGTCTGGGACAATTCCCCCATGTCCTGCCTGTACAAAGCCTATCCATGCCCAGCTCTTATCACCCTATCTCATTTCTCCAAGCATAGTCTATGTTGATGCCAGTCAATAATGAGCTCAAAACCTTATAGACAAATGTTCAATGTGTAACAGAATATTAAACACTTATAGAGCCAAAATATTTAAAAGTTAGAATAGAAAATATATCTATTTCTTTTAATACTGTATAATGATCTTTAATTTATAATGAGTACTTTGCTCATACATTGTTAATAACATAAAATACATATTAAAAAATATATATTTATGCATTCTAAACACCACAAAATAGGTAAGCATGTAATGAATTGAGATAATTCAATTAAGTCAGCAGCTTGCAGCATCAGTAAGATAATATTGACTTTCTCAAGGACAGATCCTTTAAGCTTTACATCTCCAGATGGTCTTGCAATATTGATTACATACTAAAAGATCAGAGAAATACCAAATATTGGTTGTGCTCTTTCATACTGCTCACCTTTAGTATGATAGTGAAAAAGCACAACCAAAACTGTCTATGATACTACAAGCGATATTATTTCTGTACATAAGTAGAAAACATTAAATGGGTAGGAATTACAGGATCTTAATAGATTTTAGAAACAATAGTGAATCAGAATTTTGGACCGTGTTCACAGTAAAGACCATCCAGCCCCACAACCCATCCCCATTTTTAGGATCTTTATGGCACTTAAGAGTTCCCTTCCCCACATCCTCCCCGGCTAATTTAAATCCCTTCCCCCACCCACTCTTCTTAAAAAAGGGCCGAAACTGCTGTGGCTCACCGCTTCTTACTTAAATAACTACATGCAGTCTTTAACGATTGCGATCATGACTTTCCACGCATGCATATTAGGTCATTTTTTTAAAAGACCGCACTTAAGATGCAGGAGATTCTTAAGTGTGAATCTGGTCCTTTATTACTAATTGACAATGCTTTTTTTTCAGTGTAAGATCAGATGAAATCAAGGGTGTTGGCAGAATTGTGTATAGAGATGGCATTTGGTGCACATGCAACATCATTTCCAGACAGTGCATGCACATAAAGGTGACCACTCTATGGGCTGGATCCAGACCTAGTTAAGTGTCTGAACTTAGTTACACCTGGGCTAAACCATGTTGATTTCAGGGGGAGTCAGGTATAATTGTATTCTTTGCATGCAGGGATATATCTTTGAATTGCTTTCTGCACACAGATACTGACCAGCTTTACTATCACACTGTTATTTAGACTTGGGATAGGAAACATCACCTCTCAACTCTAATACTGTTTGCAACAGATGAGATATGACTCCCCTGCAATCAACATGGTTTAGCCCAGGAGTAACTAAGTTTAAGCACTTATCTAGATCTGGATCCAGCCCTATGTGAATGTGTAGATAGGCGGCTGTCTGGCACATGAGCAGAATAACTGAACAGGCTGTTCCAAAGTTTGAACAGACCAGGCAGCTGCAAAGTATCTGTTCCGAGGTCAAACCCCAAGAAGGAAATGATAATGACTTGAAAATTGCTGGTACACAACATAGCCATATTACAAGGGACTATGTAGGCATGCTTTTAAACTTAAGGATATTATAAGCCTCCAAGGAGTTCTTAGAAAACCAGTCCTACATGACTTTTAACTCTATCAAATATTAAATTAAAATGACTCTCCGAAGAAAAACCACACATTACTGCCAATCCAAAGAAATCCAGCCAAGTTTCCCTGCCCATGCCCTCTTCAGCTAGGGACCCGGACACACTTGCCAAATCACTCAAATCTATAGTCTAAATTAGAACTGTTGAAAATATTGCACTAGTCATGTTACAGAACAAAATAATTTTATGTTTTACTGGGAAAATACTATGCATTTATTAATAACACAAATATACTGAACATCTTTAGTTGTCTACTACATTTAAGAGATGAGCTAGGAAAATATAACTCTTAACTTGATTTCTGTATGCACTTTAATGTTGCAGCTCATGATGTGCTGTATTCAGACTTAATAACGTTCACAAACATATACATGCCGTGTGCGTAAGTTTGCATTTTTAGCGATCTGCATCGGATCTCACTCCGTACGGAGTTGATTTTCGCACTTGCACAACTCCGTACGCCCGGGCATGATTATACCACATACATGAGAGAATATGTAACGTGGGTGGGGGGAGGCATTTATATTGTACAGTATGGTCTGGGTTAGGCACTTGCACATGTACATTCGCTACATCCGCACAATGATATACACGGAGTAGTTAAGGTAAAGCTATGAAACGGGGAAGTCAGCTACATTCCATCCATCAGAGGGGAGGGTCATGGGACTGCACTTGCCACATAAGTGCGGACTTTTGCTATTCCTTGCATTCTTAAAGCACTCTTAAGTCTGAACACGGTCTGATATCAGTAACACAGTTTGCTGATGTCAACATTTGGCACTTTTTCCCAACTGGGGATCCACCTATGAGAGTTATCCTAGTGTGTTTCTTCACTTATTTTCTGCAAAGAGAGTGGTTTTGTCTGTTGTTTAAACTGTAAATTGCTGTAATACACTTGTAGAACTTAATTTGCACAGGAAAAGGCAGGAGAGATAGTCACTCAAACAATCTGCTATAACGTAATACTATAATAAATAATTAAAATGAAACTAGAATCTTCAAGAACACATCAGAAAGTCAATATCTAATTGCAGTTATTGGTAATAATTTATATCATCATTTATAATTAAATAATGCTAAAATACATAACAATGCTTCAGATGAATAAAGGCATACTATTAAGAAAGTTCCATTTCCAAAAGTTCTCTTGAATTGTTAATTGCTAAAGATCATGAAACCCCTAGATAGATTATTGCACAACAGTCATGGATTTGGTTTATACCCAGTCAGTTGCATTGCTGGGTCTTTGCGATTTAGAGCAAGACCCTTTTATTGACATGTTCTCTGATCATTCTATATTCTTTGGGTTTCTTAGCAGTGTCATGGCAGCGTTCTTTGGCAGGAATACAAAGCTACTCAGATTTTCTTCTCTTGTGTCTATAAATGTCATTTTAATATGGCATTAAGCCCTTTTGATGCACTTTATGCTGATGCAGAGAATCATAATATTATGCCCTTTTTATCAACTTCTTCAAAGTCAGTTTCTCTGCATAATCCCTTCCTGGGAGAAAGAGTTAGACAAAGCAGTAAAAAGACTCTAAATGCACTTCATTTTAAAGTTCAAATTCATTTCTATTCAAGAGACTTATTGAGAAAGTATAATAACACCTTGTCAATACCTTGTTTTTTCCATATATATTATTGCACTATGATACATAATATATACTTCAGAACTACCATGGTTAGGGCTGTGTTTTACTGAGCATCCCCAAATGTTGCACACTGTTTAATAGTGCTAAAATGGAATAAATCTAGAGAGTGAATAGATATTTCAGGATTCAGACTAATGGATATGTCTTGAAAACATACTTCTCAATGCTCAATGGAACATATAAAAAAAACTGCATTGTAGTTACGGAGGAAGGGGCGGGGAACACCATAACTACGATGCAGTTATGGAAGGTAGGCGGGGGTAGGCAGGGTAATTAGTCTAGGTGGGCAAGGTTTGCTAAGTTACGATATGGTCCTGGCGTAACTACACTGGGTTACACCAGCTGAAGTTAGGGTAGCTTTCAGCCTATGTAACCCAGTGTAATGGACAGGAGGAGTGTCAGGGGAGCAAATCAGAGCTACGCTGGCCGTACTTACGGACAGCGGTACTGCGTAGCTCTTGATCAGGCCCATTGTTAGAGTTAGGACCACCAGAAGCAGAAAGGCCTTGATGGTGGCTGGTGGCTTATCATATATTTGCAAATATGTGTAACGGACATTTCTGCCTTTATTTTACAGATAGAATGGTTTAGTCTGTTACTGGTTAATGGCAGTGTTGCTGGGGTATTTCCTTTCCTGTGTTTCTGTTGCTAGCAGATTACCCTGTGCCTTTCATGCACCTGTTTGTATTTACCTATAAATTGATTGAGCAACTTACATTTTGTGTGTATACTAATGGATATGTCTTGAAGACATACTTCTCAATGCTCAGTGGAGCCTTTTGCTAGCATACTGCTGCATTTTAGTGGTCAGTATTTCATTATGTAATCTCAGTAACAGGAGACTTGTGCACTTCAGAGACCATGTGGTCACACATTACTCTTAATCTCAGTAATAAGTTAAAACAATTTATTTTACCAATTTTTTATAACATGCTGGCAGTAATTTTAGCGGTGGGAGTCGCTACTGCTAATGCTGTCTTTTAGAAATAGAGACAATCGAAAGTTAATTTTAGCTGTCTCTATTTCGAAAAGGCAGCCATTTTATAATCCCTAGCAAGTTTGGAACTGGCTAGGAGAGAGCAGACTTTTGGAAAAGGCGATTTGCAGCGGCGACCCACAACCCAATTTTAGATACATTTGGCTAATAAGGAGGTAGGAGCTTGGGCTCAGAATAGAGGCTCAAGGGCTCATATATGGTCTTAGAGCCACAAGTTGCCCATCACTGCTGTAGCCTGATTAAGTATTAATCAGAATTATACTCATGACACAAAGTAAGGAGATATTGGGCCTGATCCAGACCTAGTTAAATGCTTGAACTTAGTTACTCCTGGGCTAAACCATGTTGCTTTCAGGGGGAGTCAAGCTAATTGTATTCTTTGCATGCAGCAATATATCTTTGAATATGCTTACTGCACACAGATACTGACCAGCGTTACTATCACACTGTTATTTAGACTTGGGATAGGAAACATCACCTCTCAACTCTAATATTGTTTGCAACAGATGAAATATGACTCCTCTGCAATCAACATGGTTTAGCCCAGGAGTAACTAAGTTCATGCACTTAACTAGGTCTGGATCCAGCCCATTAACCCTAAATGCCTTCTACTTTTAACCCCATTGACCAGTTCAATAGATAAAATATTGTTCTTAAATATTAATTCATACCTGCAAAACTGTGCCGTAATAAAATCTTTCATAATAGCTAAACATTAGGCTAATTTTCTGACATATAATTTTGTTTTTTACGGAATGACAGATGCATAGAGCTACCCTAGATATACCACTTGTGTTTCCACTGAACCTTTGGCAAATTGTAAGTAAATAAGAAATAAATCATTGATGTAACAGAAATTGGGTGTGGTTGTAAATTAACCTATTTTTTATTTTGTGCTCTGCAATTTTGTATTTTATTTGGTATGATTAAACATAATTTATTTCATGACAATAAATATAAAATGAAATATCAACAAAACATTCAAAAGATTTGGATAGTAATCACATTATGCAGCCTAGAAAAATTATTGTAATCATCTTTAACACACTAAAGATATTTATCTTACATACTATCTCTGTAAAAGTGCATAAATGGTTGTTCTAGAGCCTTGCTACTAATGTGGCATGTGTATGTATTAAATCCCATTTGACTGTGGAGTCATGATGACTAAGTAATTATAAGGAGATGATGAACATTCCCAGCAAGCTTCAGTGCATTCTCAGCACTCCTGAGCATGCACAATGTTTTATATGCAATTCCAAGCCTGTATATATGCAATAAGCAAATGGAAAATAATAACGTTGTGAGTAATCCTAACATAATGAAAATCATTTTTTAAGAATCCTTTTATATTTATACACAGAAATCACCACAAATGCCAAAGAATATACAATATGTTAGTGGTCATCAACTATATTTAGAACCCTAGGCACCAGACCAAAAATTGAAGGAACTAGATTATTTAGATGGCCAATTTACTACAATTGTGTATATGTGTATATACACTCACACACACACATACATACATACACACACACACAGACACACACAGACACACACAGACACACACACACACACACATACACACACACGGGCATAACTAGAACTTTGTGGGCCCCACAGCTAAATTTTGAAAAGACCCTTAGGTCCACTCTAATATAAATAGCTATAGAAAGATAGATATATCTATATAGATACAAACTGGTGGTTTCTGTACCAAGTCAGCACTCAAATAATAAACCCATGACAGTAAATATTAGAGATATTCACTGACACCCGTGTTTTGATTTAGGTTTTGGTTTTGGATTTGTATTAACTTCGTATTTTGGTTTTGGTTTTGCCAAAACTGCCCCCACATGTTTTGGTTTCGGTTTTGGATCTGTAGTTTCTTTTTTAAATTGCTACAAAATGCTAAAATCGCATAATTTGGCTTGATTGTCCCTATATTATTATTAACCCCATTTATTAAACTATAATGGTGGCCACCGTGTAATAACTAAACCTAAGGATAATGGGGTAGATCCAGAACTCCGCTTGCAATCCGTTTACTAGCGTAGCGTATTTACGCGCGCATACTTTCTATACACTCCCCTAGGCACACCCCTTGAATGTATGTATTTGGACCGACTTCCGCGATTCAAACCCTACCTTAACTTTTGCCCACGTAACCGTTGTCATCCGCACACGCACGGATGGGTAACACGTATTTACGCAGCTAAGCATCCCCATACTGTACACTTTAAATGAAAACCCCCACCTACATTGCGTATTTTAGACGTAGTTTTGGCTCACGTAAATTTGGCACGCCCACACATACTTACGCGACTAATACGTGTATGGCCCATATGTTCAGATTTATGTTACGTTACGAAGTGTAGTTTCTCAGGTGCGCATGCGCAGTGCCTACAAAATAGCGATTTTACGTGTCTGTCAGACATAAATCCGCTCAGAAGTGTTGTTCTGGATCTGGGCCAATGATTATTGTAAATGTGTGCAAAAAATATAGTGAAGTATCGACTCACCATTTTGCAGTCATCTGTCTTGGGATGACTTGCTAGTAGTTCTTGACATGTTGAAAGCTGTTCGGGAAATGTTGATTGAAGATCTTCTCCTCTTAAATGAAGATGCTGCTCTGTTGCTAGAAGATGGTATTCGGCCTCTTCTGGTTCTTGACACGACGTCCTCCTGCTTCCTGTTCTGGGGTGCTTCTGCTAATGACCATTTGGTCACTAGAGGTCCCCCCTTTTATAGTGTATTTGACATCATAGACACTAGAGGCTGCATCCCTCGCTCCTTCCTCCACCGAGGAATGCCAAAACCCCACGAGATCCGACACAGGATTTGGAAGGTCGGCCTGGGTGACTTCATCCGAGGCACACACGGAGATTCGATCTCTGACAGAAGTCACTTTGTGATTCCCGCACAAATCTGTTCACAAAAATGACAAATCTGACACACTGCGGTGTATTCCCATCATGTGTCCAGCTCCCCTCAGGAATCCCCATCATATGTACAGCTCTCTCCAGTAATCCCCATCATGTGTCCAGCTCCCCCAGTATTCCCATCATGTGTCCAGCTCCCCTCAGGAATCCCCATCATGTGTGCACCTCTCCCCAGTAATCCCCATCATGTGTCCAGCTCTCCCCAGTAATCCCCATCATTTGTCCAGCTCCCCTCAAAAATCCCCATCATGTGTTCAGCTCTCCCCAGTAATCCCCATCATGTGTCCTGCTCCCCTCAGGAATCCCCATCTTGTGTCCAGCTCCCCAGTTATCCCCATCGTGTCCAGCCCCCCTCAGAAATCCCCATCATGTATCCAGATTCTCTCATGAATCTCCATCATGTGTCCAGCTTTTCTCAGGAATCCCCATCATGTGTCCAGCTTTTCTCGGGAATCCCCATCATGTGTCCAGCTTTTCTCAGGAACCCCCATCATGTGTCCAGCTCCCCTCAGGAATCCCCATCATGTGTCCAGCTCTCCCCAGTAATACCCTTACTTACCTTTGCTGTGTTCCTCACTCCTTTTTCTGCACTGCTTCTTCTGGTGCTGAATGCAAAACCCCCTGAGATCCGACGCAGGATTTTGAAGCTCCGCCTCGGTGACATCATCCAAGGTGGGCGCGGAGATCCGCCTCAGATCCCCAAATTCGGGTGGGCTTGGTTCTCTGAGAACCGAGCCCGCACATCTCTAGTAAATACGCAATTCACGAAAGTAAATATGCAAAAGATGGTTTATAATGATTTTTTCATGGTTTTTTAGAAATTGTCATAAACATTGCAGTTTATGGTCCATCAAGAAGAAATCTTCTAAAGTGCAAAAAACGTGCAAAAACCCCCCCAAAAAACGTGACAAGTCAAGTCAATATAAAAACAAGTTGCAGCTTTCATATAATAGATAGCACTAATGGTACATAATAGCAATATTTCAGTCCCATACACAGTGCCCACCATACCATTACTCACACACAGTGCTCGATATACCATCACTCACACAGTACCCACCATTCCATCACTAACACACAGTGCCCACCATTCCATCAATCTCGCACAGTGCCCACCATACTATCACTAACACAGAGTGCCCACCATTCCATCACTAATACACAGTGCCCACCATTCCATCACTTACTCACAGTGCCCACCATTCCATCACTCACGCGTAGTGCCCACCATACTATCACTCACACATGCCCACCATACCATCACTCACACACAGTGCTCCCAATACCATCACTAAAACACAGTGTCCACCATAGAGCGTTATTAGTATCAGTGGATGGCCAGTCAAGGGGACTGATCCAGAGTTTGAGAGTAAGGGTACAACAGTGTACAGTTCATCTAAAGCAGACTGCAAAGAGAGGGGATTATTAATTATTTGAATTATTTTGCATGCAGGGAAAATACTTAATTTTTGCACATAAAATTTAAATACTCAATTATGTTAAATTAAATTAAAATTAAAGTTGAGCTAAGAAACTTTACCTCTCAATTCTAATTCTGCTTTCACAGTTTAGATTTCCCTTCCCTTGAATGGTACATAATAGCAATATTTCAGTCCTATACACAGTGCCCACCATACCATTACTCACACAAAGTGCTCGATATACCATCACTCACTCACAGTGCCCACCATTCCATCACTAACACACAATGCCCACCATTCCATCACTAACACACAGTGCCCACCATTCCATCACTCACGCACAGTGCCCATCATTCCATCGCTGACACGTAGTGCCCACCATACTATCACTCACACATGCCCACCATACCATCACTCACACGTAGTGCCCACCATTCCATCACTTACGCACAGTGCCCACCATTCCATCACTCACGCGTAGTGCCCACCATACTATCACTCACACACAGTGCTCCCAATACCATCACTAAAACACAGTGTTCACCATAGATCGTTATTAGTATTAGTGGATGGCCAGTCAAGGGGACTGATCCAGAGTTTGAGAGTAAGGGTAAAACAGTGTACAGCTCGCCTAAAGCAGACTGCAAAGAGAGGGGAAATTATTCATTTGAATTATTTTGCATGCAGGGAAAATACTTTATTTTTGCACATAAAATTCAAATACTCAATTATGTTAAATTAAATTAAAATTAAAGTTGAGCTAAGAAACTTTACCTCTCAATTCTAATTCTGCTTTCACAGTTTGGATTTCCCTTTCCTTGCAGTTTAACATGGTATTAAGCGGGTATGCACTTGCTCCTAACATAAAGTGCAGCTCTGAATCAGCCCCAATGTCTGTGTTTACAGCTCCTCTGGAAAAGAAAAAGAAAAAATCCACCAGCCTGCAATGTGCCGCTCACTATCACAGACACAGAAACCATGCAGTGTCTGTCTGTTCTAGAGGACTGCAAAGGGCCAGATTTTTTTTCCTTTTCTGCTCTGGAAAAGAAGATGCCCAAAGCTGTGCAGTGGCCCTGTGTGCCTAGAGGGAAATCCACACTCCAGCCATTGTGCAGATTATGGAGGGCCACTGGATTTCAGTATGGCTCCCGCCAACAAAACTGAAATCCATGCTGTGTTCTATTTGAGACCTATTCCATTCTAGTGCAGAGACAACCTTAGAACCACCACCAATCATATCATGCAGCATTCAATCTGCCAGTTGATCTTACAATTTCCCCATCATCAAGAGAAACACTGGAAAAGCTGGTTTACTGGGGCTAGATATGAGGGTGGCTTTCTATCAGGGGCGGAACTACCATTAGTGCAACAGGTGCAACGGCACCGGGACCCATGCTAATACAAGGGCCCACAGCCGTCATCACTGCACCACCGAAGCTGCCCACTAGGTTACTTGGAATATCATCAGGACCAAAGCATATTTTATTGCACCTGGGCCCACAATTCACTAATTCAGCCTCTGCTTTCAGTCTTGCTTGTTAGTTATGCTGCATGTCACCCTTACCACTCTGCCAATCTCCGTGCATGTGCAATGGGACATAGGTGCAGAAGAGGATGCGTCAGGTTATTTTTATAATAGTCAAGACTGTAGCACAGAGCTGCATTACCAAGTCACCACTCATTTCATAACCATCCCTGACATTAATTACATTTCTGTGTATGCAGAGTACAAATAACACAGTACTGAAAAAAGAAAAAAGAATTGTTTAAACTATCTGAACATTAGTATGCAAATAAGCCATTCTCATTCATAAACTTCTGGGAAATCACAGTCCTTTACCATTTATTCAGAGCATGATTCGGTTTCGCCTGAGAGAAAGGAGTTTTCTGCTCAACGAGTAAAGGGCCTCACTGACACCAAAGAGTGAGAGTGAGGCTTCTGCTAGTTCCTAGAGAAAATGCTGTCTATAAGAGCCTCCCTCACAGTAGGTCCTCAGTCACTATGGGGGATACTACAGCTATTCCTGCTATTTAGCATTGTCAGCATTTTAACCCCTAGTAGAAACTGTCAAGGGTTCAACTGTCGGGGGGCATACAATAAGAGGCATAGGCACCAGAGTGTGTAGTGCCCCCAAACTAGATAATTACTGGATGTATTTTAATAAAGCCTCAGACCTGTGTCTATGGGCAGCATGAATGGTAAAAGTTGTTTTGGGGTGTAAAGTCTCCTGCTTGTAATACAAATTTAAATAAGTCATGCTATAAAATGAAAAACAGGGCACAATACTGTTACATAGACTAAGACACTCTTGTTTTCAGGCTGTTTATTTTATTTTTCTTAATTTTCAACATAATGTTGCAAAGCCAAATAACTAAAATGTTTCCAAAATTTCCATTTCTATAAATCAAACTGAATGTCATAAAAATAACACAAAGGAGTGTCAGCATTGCATGGTATATTATTATGGTATGCTAGTGATGTTTACTGATCAGACATCATGGT
The DNA here is from genome assembly GCA_011038615.1 of Limnodynastes dumerilii. NCBI lineage: Eukaryota > Metazoa > Chordata > Amphibia > Anura > Limnodynastidae > Limnodynastes > Limnodynastes dumerilii. The sequence continues at coordinate 60,819 of WWET01006374.1, forward strand.
GACCGCATTCCACTGATCATGACCATGACACATTCAGCAATGTCAATGAATAATTGCACAGTTCTCTGCTCAGGAATTTCATTATGAAGAGTCACTGATTTATAATTCATTTGTATATGCTTTAATAGTGTAAATATATTTAATAATATACTTGATACTTGACATATGAAAAAAGTATGATGTCATTTCTAGAGTATGAGGCTTTGAATTAAAAAAATAAATACTTAGGTATACAGACTTATAAACATTGTTGTTTAGAGTCTTAATAGAAACCAAACATGCATGGTCCTTGATAGCTGTAACTATATAACTATGACATAAAGATGTATACCAGTTTTGACATCAGCATTTGTACACAAGCTTTAATCCTTATGTAATACATGCAAGTACAAAGTACACTATGCAGCAGGGAAGTTTTGAAAGTAATTATTGCCAATGAATGTGCTAATAAACGTGTTTCTAATGCACTGGTAAAGTGAGGACAAAGTACAATATTTCTCTATTTGTAGCTAGCGTTGGTTTCTAATACCAATACAAAGCCACATTTGAAAGCTCTAGATGTTAGATTGGTGTATTAGTTGTCTGATCAGGCAGGGCACCATTAGTGTATTTGTATAAGACCATACTTGGTCACATGGGGTCAACAGCCTCATGTTTAAGGTCCTTTTGGAACATAGGACCAGATTCACACTTGCGTGTGTGATCCATAGGTGTGGATTCACATGTAACAACACCTACTTCTCCGGTCCCCTCCCCCACCTCACCCCTGTTTTTAGGTGCCTAATGGCACTTACGAGTGCCATAGGCAACCTTAAATCACTGTGCGTATTTTCCTTCTTAAGGGGGAAAATATATACGGACAATCCCCAGCCCTCCCTCCAAACCTAATCTACATCCCTCCCCCACCCACTTTACCTAACTTTCCCCGGAAGCTGCTGTGGCACGCCTCCTCTTACCTAAAAAACTGTGTGTGGTCTTTAAAGACTATATAGATTGCATAGCCAGACTGACTGCACATGCCCAGTCTAAAAAATCAGGCAATTACACACCTAAGCAGCCTCTGCTTCTAAGGTGTGAGGCAATTACACACCTAAGAAGCCTCTGCTTCTAAGGTGTGAATCAGGGCCATAATCGTACATGCTGTGTTTGTGACCAATTCTATCAGAAAAAGTCAACATTTCTGAAAAATGTGTAAAAATGAAATGAAGTGTTAAACTACCATCTATAATTTAAACTGAAATAAAATATTATTTCTTGGTTATAATTTAAGTTTGTCTTTAAGTTTGTCTTTTATGATTGCAACTTTTTGTCATTGTTGTTTTCATCACAGTTTAACCCCTTCTCCTTCCTTATGCTGCTTCATAAAGGGAAGCCGTTTAGTATGTTGTAGTGTATTGTTTCATTTTCTCAATCTTCTTCTCCTGCTATGCAGCTATGGGGCCCAACATCACAAACTCTACTATCCAATGATATAAGAATATTTCTGAACTGCCCAAAACTGTCCTGTTATCTATGCCAACAACTTTGGGCCAGATCCAGACTTCTATTTATGTTTGATTAAATCTCTGAGTAAAGATTTGGATAGTTCTGTAAATTCTGTGCTGCAATATCCAGTATCAAGACATCCTTACATCTGCATTGTAACTAGTTGCATAAATGAACTTTCAGCAACAAGCTACTATATTAGGTTTTCCAAGTACAGAAGTACGGAAGTTTTGATTTATAGATCTGTATTGTAATTTAAATAAGAAAAGACGCTCATTTGCGAACATATCCAGGTGCCTCTGTCACAGGTGTCATTGGACCAGTCTTAAGTTGCCGGAACCCTTGTTGGATCAAGCCTTCAATGCAGTGTGGGGCATCCATTCCAGAAGACCTTACCTTAAGATCTCTGATGGGTCTTCACTTAGGTGAAGCATTGGAAGTCAAGACTTTGCATGCCCTTACTATTCTATTTACTTACAAATCCACTCCCACTAGCACATGCTTCTGACCCATCCTGCCCCACCACTGGAAAGCCAATCAGTACGGAAGTTTGGATCCAGGGAATCCATAATAAAAGCTTGGTGCAGTCCTCTTGCATAAACAAGCAATATGCTGCGGATCTCCTTAAGGAATGCAAATCTCTACAATAGGAGATCTGGACGACAGGGCTACTCATCCCCTCCACTAGCCTAAACTCTGCAAGGTGGATAGAGATCACCGGTCATACAGTGGACTTACAGTTGGTCTATTGTAGCATAGCTTCTGCAAAGTCTGCACGTGAAAGAGGAGTAACATGGGAGTTCACTTCTCTCTCACGTGCGGACTATAACAGAAGTCTGGATCCATAGTTAGTAACCAATAACTACATAAAAAATCCAACGCATAGATCAATAAAATACCCCCCTCCAGTAATGTTTCTCTTGCATTCTATATAGACTATTATAAGCACTGTGTAAGAGTATCTGGGACATGAATGTGTAAAAGGACATTTAATAAATTACGAGTAGGCAACATCTCAGAAGTAGCATTTTATTATATATAACACACAAGTTTCCATTTCTAAGTGGTCAAATAGGTCAACCAAATATTTCGCAGCACACATTATTGTGAAAGAATTTCTATACACACTGTGTCATTTGTGGGTGTTGGAGCATAATGTATAATTATACTGGTAAAACCCAGTTTTATGTGTGATCTATGTGTAAGCTTAAATATAGTGTTTAGGAATGATTCATTGGTCATAAATCTCAATAGTTAAATCTTAAGAATGTGTCGTCATATAAAATAGTACAACACTTTATTGTCCACTGAGTCAAATCAGCAATTACATTTTCCTCTCTGTCAGAAGTCATCTTGCAAGAAAAACAATGGGCTGGATCCAGAACTAAAAGACCGCATATACGCAATCTACTTATCGAAACGATACGCAGATTACGTACAATAGCTACTACCCATGCGCAGTAGCTATTGTTTATTGAACTACGTCCGTCTATGGAAGACGGACGTAGTTCTGGATCCAGCCCAATATCACCAGACCATCCTAAGCATGTGTTATAGCATATACCTACCTACTGTTTCCTCAACCTTCTCAGTGCTTTCCATTGGTTGTGTGACAACTGAGATTTCATCATGATTACTTATTTATTATGAGAAGGTAATTATGTTGCTTTACATAATTCCATAAACAATAAAGGCACACTGCATTGAGATCAGAAACCACGTATTGATTTAACCTTTTTTAAATTCTACGTTTGTCTGTTGGTCAAAGCAATTTGTACTGTTGTTGATGTTTTCAGCTAGTAAAAAGTATCTATTATAAATAATGTTGTGGTTATGATTTGTACAGGTGTTTGGATAGTTTTTCAACTTGATAGAGATTTGAAAAATGTCTGCAGATAACATTGTTGGCCACTAGGTGGCTTGGAAAAATAATGCTGCAGAAACCATCTCTTTATAATGCTGTGGAAAAAGAACTAAAAGGGTCTAATTCTGACATGCATGCCATATCATTTGTATTTTGCATACACCTTCTAAGCCATTAGGATCCTTTTATGGTTCTTTTTAGTGGCGTAACTTCATAGAAATCGCCAGGAGGCAAGATAAATGCTTATTTCTGGGTCCCTTCCCCCCCGGGCCCCCAATAAAACTTCACTTACCTTCACTCTTGCAGGCTGCTCCTTGTGCTTGTTTTGCACATCCTGGCTGTTAGATATATGTCAGATCTCCCAGTTACCTCTGTGCCTATCTGACAGATGTCATGATATGGATGCAGGGAGCTCAGGGTATCGGTCCCTCCCCTCTAGCTTTCGATGGGGTGTGGGTCACCACTGCAAACGCCATTTTTTCGAAAACTGGCTGGGAATTCGATTGCTTTTGCCTCGCAATTGATCCCTGGACCGCCAAAAACAGAGCTCCGAATGGTAAATGTAGATATTACCCCAATCGTTTCACTAATCCTTACCCTAAACCTCCTCTTCCTTGACCCTAACCCTCCCTTCCCTGCAGCCTAACCCTAAAACTCCCCTCCCCATAGCTTAACCCTAAGACTCCCCTGCCCGTAGCCTAAGACTCTTCTCCCTGCAACCTAACCCTAACTCCCTCTTCCCCAGAGCCTAACCCTAAAGTCCCTGGAGAGTGTCACTCACCTCTCTGGTGGCTTCCAATGCCATGGGTCTGGCCGATCGGCATACTTACCCATTCTAAAAAAAAATTGGAAAAAGACTGCCTTTTCAAAATAGAGTCTTTACTTTTAAAAGACTCCATGTGATGTGCTTCCTTATCACAGTGCGTAAGTTCCTTATGTATGTGCGTACATTACTAACCGCACCCTCAAAAGGCCAATTAGAATGCCCCCCCGCCCACTTTCACGTAACTTCATACGTATGGGAGACAACCACGCCCCTCCGTACATATGTCACTAAGTGCGATTCAGTAATCCGTGCCCAATGGACTTCCCTGCCTAAATTCTACATACATTGCGCAGTTAATCCGATCCTAAAAATACGCATGCAAAAACAGGCAAAATCGTATCTGTGAATCTGGTTCACAGTCCATATAAAAGACAGCACTCGCAGCGGCGACGACATGCATCGCTTCCGATGCAATCATTGTAAGATAAAGGGGGCAAAACAGACTCCCTGCATGACTGATCCAGAGCAGCTGCTGCTGCTTATACTTAGGAGCCACAGATTACTTGCAAGTAATCTATGACAAACCAACAAAAATGAATAAGGCTGGTGCTTAGGATTAAATAAGGCTACTAATAATCTACGACTCCTTTATTCAATGAGTGGCAGCCCTGAATGGGGGAGAAGTGCCTAGAAGTGGCCTATGGCTATGGTTATGACTGACCATTCTACACAGGGCAAGAATTACCATCTTTATGCACATTTATAAATAATGGCACTTATTTTATTCCTTTAAATGGGTGCACATTGCTTTGCCCAGGACCTACAATGCTGTTAAGACAGCCCTGCTAATATCTATTGTCACATAAAAATAAATCTTTTTTTAGTAACTTTTTTATCCAAACATATTTTATTTATGTTTCCATTTGACTTCAGTCTTAAATCCTCTAGCCCAGGGGTTCTCAATTAGTGGTAATTGAACCACTGTCTGGTGGTACTCAGGGCATCTGGGCAAGATTGTAAGGAGGAAGGATACCAAATAGCCAGGGACATAATTATAAAGAATGAATAAATTATCTTGAGGCTAAATGGTATATGCTGAAAATGCATCTTAAAAACACTACAAAAATATGTCAACAACAACAAAAACCCTGAAAATATATATATGGGTCATGGTGTTTTGTCTACATGATATGCAAGGTGGTACTTGACCTTCTATGTGTTTCCGATGGCACAGCAGGATGCAGCACTCTCATATGCAAGTAGAAGGGGGTAAGTATGTAAAATGTACGGTGATACATTTGTAAAGTAATATGGAGCAGGAGGCTTTAGTGTTATTAGTATGCACGCAATTGTCTTAATGGTATTATATAAGCTGGTAATGGATCGGCTACAGTATTGACTAGAATCATTAGAATTATAATAAATATGCACATTTTCTTTACTCTATGTTTATCCTGTTTACAGCAGCATTCTTTTTTCCCATACCTCTTTAGTATTATCATTTATTATCCTTTATGTAGAAATGACAATAACTATGTTTGCTGACATAGCTACTCATCCACATCAGCATTTCCTGTTTGTGTATGCTTAATAGAGGGTGACTGTTTTTGTGTATGCAATCAGTTGAGTGCATCATTTTTGTGTGTTGTGCATGGTTAACTGAGCGCTTTGTTGCAAACAAACCTTAAGTCCTGTGATTCTGAAGACCAGCACTATTAAAAATGTTTTTTTGTTTTTTCATTCTTTAGACTGGAAAGAATAGGAAGAAGCCAAGAAACACACAGCTTCTGGGGCTTGCTGGGACTAGGCTCATATTTTTTTTAGCTGACATTCTCTAGTATGTGAAAAGAAAGTGAGAGCTAGAATCTGATTGGTTGCTATAGGCAATATCTCCACTTTTCCAAACCCGCAGCTTAGTAAATCTGGCCTAAAATGTATTTCATACATTTTTGAACTATGAATGAATCTTTTGCCTGATGAATACTGACACTATAGAGGTGGTCATTACAAAATCATCTGTAAATTTAGCTACAAAAAAAATATTTTGCTGTGACTTTGGTTTAGCAAAACCACGAGTGAAATATGGACTGTGGACCGGATTCACAGATACGATTTTGCCTGTTTTTGCATGCGTATTTTTAGGATCGGATTAACTGCGCAATTTATGTAGAATTTAGGCAGGGAAGTCCATTGGGCACGGATTACTGAATCTCACTTAGGGCCTGATCCAGAGCTACGGCCGCCGTCGCTAGTACGGCGGCCGTAAGCGTAA
>WWET01006375.1:0-23990 GCA_011038615.1 Limnodynastes dumerilii
CAAGGCGCTCCCGCACCTGCTGAAGCTCCTGACAGATGATGGAAAGATCCACCTGCACCTCTCCAATCTTCCCGGTCACTCTCAGTTCTGAGTCGTTGATCGCTTGAAGTACCTGTGCCAAGGAGGGATCAAGCGGAGAAGACCCTGGAGAAGGTTCAGGCCGCGGTGGTGGTGGTGGGCCATCAGCCTGCGAAGTAGAAGATGACGACGAGCCCCCCGCCGTGGAGCTTCGGGCAAATCGCTCCAGCTTGGCAGCTGCGGATTGACTAGATTTCCCCATGGCAACAAGGAAAGAGTAATAGTGGCACTGTAAGGATAGTAGACCTGCAGATCCACACAGTTCAGACGTATACAAGAGTCCCTTATAGTAGGAGGGCCACTGCAGCTCCTAGTACAGATTACTTAGCACGCTGAATGGTAGACAGGTTTGTTGTACTAATCCACCTGTGACACAAAATCTGTAATTCTCAAAATAGGGAAGCCAGAACTCTGTAACTGTAAAAGATGCTCCGAATTGTACTTCCAAAGTAGGGAACCCAGGGCTCTGCAGCTGTATATGAAAGCTCCAAATTGTGAGGGTAGTGAACACCAGAGACTGCACACTGAAATGCACCCTTTGCGACCAAGAGTGAATATAATTCTCAATAAAGATAACCCAGAACAGGGCAGCTTGTAGGGCACAGCCAACCACAGCAGAGTGAAGATCAGCAGAGTCTGTACACTGTAAAACACACTGCAGCACTAGGAGTGTTGATAATTCTCAATAAAGATAGCCCAATGCATGGCAACTGAGGAAGAGTATTAGTGCAGGGAGAGTAGCCACAACACGAGGCAGAAGGCATGCACCCACACATCTAAGAAATGCACACTCCCACTAGCTTGTGCAGAACAGCTTAATGAGCTGTGAATGTCTGCCGGCCCACAGCAAAATGGCGACTTCTCCAGCCATTTTTTCGCGCCAAAAGCCCCACTAGCACAGGATGGAGGCCAAGACCAGGGGAATGGAGAAAAAAAAAAAGAGAACCGCCAGTCTGAGGAGCCCCCCACCCCACGAGTACCCGCCAGTCAGGTGCCTCCCACCTCACGAGTACCCGCCAGTCACAGCCGCCGCAGGAACAGAGGCACCATATACCACCGCTGCAGAAATGGTCCCAGCCGCAGAGCCAGCACCTCCCGCCGCAGGACACAGACACCGCTGACACCGCTGCAAGGTCCGGAGCTACACAGCTGCAGTGCGGGTAAGTGAAGGTCTTCAACGGGACCAACAGGGGAGAGAAAACCCCATGTACAGGGCAGAAGCAGGAGATTGTCAGGATCGATGCCGGGAGCCACAGACAAACGCGTCTACTCCATTTTGCCTCAAGCGCCGCCCCCCTGCCCAGTTGTTTATTTAAAACTATACTGACCCTAGACCCTAGTTTACCTCAATTTAGTTTGAGATTTAGGGTATCCTTATTTTTATCCCAAGAATGTTTAAACCGTTCTACTTTGTTAGCCTCAACCATCCCAGTTATTAGTGACTGGTTGAATAATTCAGTTAAATTTTTGCCAGCACCACCTCTAAGCTCTTTTAGTATGCTCAGAGGTATTTCATCAAGTCCCATTGATTTGTTCACTTTCAGCTTTGAAAATTCTTTAAATACCTGCTCCTCAAAGTAGTAGTATTTGCCCCCTTGGATTAATAGTTTTCCCATTTAATAGTGGCCCCTTCCCCTCTCTATCATTTGTGAATATTGAACAGAAATACTTGTTAAGATGATCTGCCAAAGCCCTTTCACCCTCAACAAGAATCCCACTCTCTGTTTTGAACCTTACTATACCCTCTTTTGTTTTTCGCCTTTCATTTATATACTTAAAAAAGCTTTTGTCCCCTATTCGCACCAAGTGGGCTAGTTTTTCCTCAGTTTGTGCCTTTGCTGCTCTGATAACCTTTATAGCCTCCTTCTCCTCCTTCTTATCATTAACTTGAGTTTGCTTATAATTTTGAAAGGCCATCTTGTTTGCTTTCACTATAGTTGCTACCTTTTTTGTAAACCACATTGGCTTTCTTTTTCCTAACCTTTTATTTACAAAGATCTGTTGATGTTAATGTATTTTTTTTAATTTTCCCACTGCTACTGTACTCCTTTCATGTGCCTCCACTCTGCCAAAGAATCACTTACACATTTCCCCCTTTCCACAAAATCGGCCTTCCTAAAGTCTAGCCCCCTTGTGTTTGTGTGGTACGTGTCTACGTCTGGTGGTACGTCTATTTTCACATCATGTTAAATGATCACAACATGTCATATGCATTTTGGAAATGGGTTACAGGTTACATGGCTACACAGTAAGTACCATAAAAGCATTTGTCAATACATAATTTTGTATGGTCCGGCAGAATTTCAATAAAGCTTTCCCAAACTTCAAAAAGCTTGTGCGTGTCTCTTGTTATTTGTGTGGTTGTTTCCAACCTGTCCATCCTGAACACCTGAAATAGCTTTTGGTGAAACATAATCAGGGATGGGGGGGTGGGGTTGCCTGGATCCATTGCTGCAGAATGGCCACCGCTGACACTATCAGTAACAATTTGCGACTGTCCTATGTAAATCTTAGCTCTGCGTCTAGGATACCCAGGATCGCCCATAATGGTGTTAAGGGGGGCGTATTCCAGGAGATAATTCAAGGTGTATATTTGCACTTGCCTCCAGAAATGAGGACTTGGAGCGGGTACAGCTTATTTAACACATACAAGTTATTAGTATCCTTGGGAATTTGCACTCCCAAGTATTTAATCACCTTACTGGCCCACTGCAACTGATAGTCCGAGCTCCAGGGTGGACAAACCGTCCCGCCTAGTAACATTGCTATTGATTGTTCTTGGTTAATGGAGAAGCCCGAGACCAACCCGAATTGTGTTAAGGCGCCAAAAATTATGGGTAATGCGACTTGTGGATTAGATATGTATAAAAGTAGATCATCTGCAAAGGCGGTAATTTTTGTGGTGGTTGCACCCATTTTTATCCCCTGAAAGTCTGTTGTGTTCTGAAATATCCGTAATAAAGGGTCTAAAGCCAGATTGAAGAACAAGGGAGACAGGAGGCATCCCTGTCTCGTTCCTCGGGTCATTGGAATAGGGGGGCTGAGTTCCCCATTAATGGCCAAACGTGTCTCAGGGGCATGGTAAAGAAATTGTACAAATTGCGAGCAGGCGTTTCCAAAGGCTTGCGCCTCAAATATTCTATAAAGATGGAGCCAGGACACTTTGTCAAACGCCTTCTCTGTGTCTAGGCTAAGTAGGATTTCCGACATGGTTTTGATGTTTTGCTGGTGTGCTGCTATGGCTGTTCTTATCCCCTTAATTGAGTGCCTTCCATGTGTAAATCCCATTTGATGCTATGTCAATAAAGACGGAAGAATTACTTGCAATCTTGTGGCTATTAGTTTGGCTAAAATTTTATGGTCCTGATTAAGTAATGTTATAGGCCTATAAGAGGTAACCTTTTGGGGATCTTTTCCTTGCTTTGGCAATAAAATTGTATGCGCTTCATTGAATCGTGGGAATGGCGTGGTGCCCTGGTGCACTGTTTGAAAAAGGGTGGTGAGGAAAGGGGTAATGTTGGGCCAAAGTATTTAGTAAAATTCCGCTGTTAGGCCATCTGGCCCTGGTGATTTATTATTGTTTAAGGCTGATATGGTATCTTTTACTTCCCTTTCAGAAATTGGTGCATTTAAGAACTCTTGTTGGGCCGGGGATAGTCTTGGAAGTTTGACTTTGTCCAATATTTGGTAATGCAATTTTCTTTCATCTGGTATGGCAGTATATAGTGTAGTGTAATAATCTTGGAATTGACGAATGATGGCCTCTGTTTTGGTAACTTGTAATGAAGTGTTCTTTAATAGCTAAAATATGATTTCTGTGTCTCAATGGTTTTGTTAGGTTAGCCAATAATTTCCCTGCCTTATTCCCCCATCTATAGTATCTATTTCTATTGTAGTCTAGTTTAGACTGAGCCTGGGCACTGAGGAAGCTCTCCAACTTTAGTTTACAGCTTGTGTAGTCTGCAAGCATTTCTTTTGAAGGGTTGTGTAGGTGCGACTCCAGCGCCTGTTGCATTGATCTTAGCATTATGTTATATTTGTTCCCATATTCCTTTTTCTTTATTGCTATATAAGAAATGATATGCCCCTGTAAGACTGCCTTGGCGGTGTTCCAGAATAGAGTAGGATTTTCCCAATGCTCTATATTATCGTCCGTGAACTCCATCCATTTTGCCATCAGAAAAGCACGGAACTCTTCTGACTGGTAAAGATAGGAAGGGAATCTCCAGGGAATATAGGATGGTTTGGGAAGCAGCGTCTGTATGGATAATATTACAGGGGCATGGTCTAAAATCTTTAATGTGTGCATTGTCCCCTCTGGAGAACAAATGATTATGCACCAGAATTTGATCGATTCTGGAGAAGCTGTCATGAGCTCGGGAATGGTGTGTGTATGTGCACACACTCCATTGGGTTGAAAATTCTCCATGGGTCTACTAGGGAATGTCTCAACATAAAGTTAACAAATGTTTGACCCTCCCCTGGATGTTGGCTGTTTGCATTGCCTGACCTATCCAGTCTGGGACATGCCACAGTGTCACTCTGCAAAAGGTGAGCCGACAGGGCTCTGTAAAACATAGTGTTGGGCGTGTTCGGTACGTATATGTTTGCCAGGGTAAATTGTTTGTTACCAATAGCAAGGCTCAAAATTATGTATCTACCCCCAGGGTCTTTTATGGTGTGTGTAACCGTGTATTGCAAATGTTTGCTGAGTAATATTGCTACTCCTCGTTTGTTGGAGGCAAAAGAGGCTGTAATGCATTCTGCTATCCAGGGGCCTTTTAAAGAAGATTGGTCCGCCTCCCGCCAATGCGTCTCCTGTAGGAACACAATATCAGGATTTAAGGCCTTTAAGTGTGCGGTGACTCGTTTTTGCTTAATCTGGGAATATAACCCACATACATTCCATGAAATAACCTTTAGCTTGCTAGCATCTTTTGGAACCAAACACTGTACACTAGCCATTATAAGTTCTTAGCCTGTTATGATGAGAGATATTTTCCATTTTCCAAGAACTCTGACCAATACTCGGCATAACGATCAAATTGAAATGTGTACCCATATACCCATATTTATTGTTATGTGATTTATTTGCTTTGCTGTTTGCCATGTGTTTTCCACGCATTATGTCATACATACTCCATCTTAACTCTTTTTTAAAATTTTCCTCCTGATAAACAACCTTTCCGCCCTTGTGAACCGCGGACAGGAAAGCAAACATAAATTTTAACATTCTAAACTTATCACAAAGGTAATCTAACAAAATCTTAATATGACCGAAAGGCCTGGGCGCAACTGTGCGCCTGTTTCCCTACCCACTCATGGGCTCTGAGAACACTGGGGTGACCTATATAGAGGGTCCTCTGGTAGCGACATATGCTGAATAAAATCTCTTGCAGCTCTGGCATCCTCAAAAATGTGAGTCCGGCCTTCGTGCACGAATCGGAGCTTGGCCGGGAAAAGTAAAGCAAATCTCACATGGTTTTCAAATAAACATTTACACAGGGGTGCAAATTCCTTTCTCTTTTGGGATACCAGAGCTGAGAAATCCTAGTTACATAGTTACATAGTAGATGAGGTTGAAAAAAGACAACAGTCCATCAAGTTCAACCTATTTTGGATCTCCTGCGATCCCTATCTTTATATTGGAAGTTAATCCATATAAAGCAACATCAAAACTGTTGCAATCCTAAGATAAATAAATACATACATTTCTACCTTGCTCCACTACTGTCCTTTATTTAAATTAGCGGTCCTGGTAACCCTGAATGTCCTTTTCTGCTAAAAATATATCTAATCCTTTCTTAAACATATCCAGTGAATCTGCCATCACAACCTTTTCTGGCAGTGAATTCCACATCCTGACTGCCCTTACTGTGAAGAACCCTTTCCTTTGCTGGTTGTGAAACTTCTTTTCCTCTAACCTTAGTGGGTGCCCCCGTGTCCTGTGTACAGTCCTTGGGGTAAAAAGTTCCTTTGAAAGTTCTCTGTATTGACCCATGATGTATTTGTATATATTGATCATATCTCCTCTTAGACGCCTCTTTTCTAAAGTAAACATGTCTAAACTGGCTAGCCTTTCCTCATAGCTCAATGACTCCATACCCTTTAACAATTTTGTTGCCCTTCTCTGAACCCTTTCTAGTTCCAATATGTCTTTTTTATGGATTGGTGCCCAGAACTGAACTGCATATTCTAGATGAGGCCTCACCAATGATTTATATAGTGGCAAAATTGCACAGTCTTCCCTTGCATCTATTCCCCTTTTTATGCATGCTAATACTTTATTGGCCCTTGCAGCTGCTGCTTGGCATTGAGCACTATTGCTAAGTCTATTGTCCACAAGCACTCCCAAATCCTTCTCCATTAAAGATTCTCCTAAATTTACCCCGTTTAATTTATAGATTGCATGCTTGTTTTTGATCCCTAAATGCATAATCTTACATTTAACTATGTTAAACCTCATCTTCCATTTGGCCGCCCAATCCTCTAGTTTACTCAAGTCCCTCTGCAAGGACAGTCCCTCTGCAAGGACAGTCCCTCTGCAAGGACCTCCTGAATATCAGAATTTTAGAGGAGCGCAAGGTGAGGGTATTTAGGCTTGAAGAATATTTTCTTTGTCCCTAAAATTAAGGAACTTGGCAATGACTGCCCTAGGTCTGTCCCTGCTCACATTACGCTCCGGCCCCAGTCTGTGTGCCCTCTCCACCACACACTTCCCCGTGTCACATTGAATTTTAAGAGTATCAATTAGCTCTACTTGTAGTAGCTCAATGAGATCCGGACCTTTGATAGGTTCCGGAATGCCCACGAACTCAAGATTATTCCGTCTATGACGGTTTTCCAAGTTATCTACCTTGGCTTCCAAAGATGCAATTACAGATTTTTGGGATAAAATTACATTTTGCGTGGTGGTCGAATCGTCCTCCACATCACTAACCCTTTGTTCCAAGCTGGTGACCCTTTTCTCATTAGCCTCAATTCGGGACACCAATGAGGAAAGATTGACCTGGAACGTATCCAGACGTTGGTCAATTAGTGGCATGATGATCAGTGACATCTCTTTGGCCGCGGCACTGGCCGACGGTGCCTCTATAGTATTATTCACTTGTTTTGAGGTCATAACCTCAGCTTGGTTTGACAGGGGAGGGGACAGGGGTGAGGGCGGAGAGGATGGCCTGGATTTTTGAGATCGCGTCGGCTGTGAGGCGGGTCTGCTTTTGCCCATCTTTTCAGGAATCCCGCGTTCCAAATACGTTGGTCAACGTTGGTCAATTAGGGGCATGATGATCAGTGACATCTCTTTGGCTTCGGCACTGGCCGACGGTGCCTCTATAGTATTATTCACTTGTTGTGAGGTCATAACCTCAGCTTGGTTTGACAGAGGAGGGGACGGGGGTGAGGGCAGAGAGGACCCTGGATTTTTGAGATCACGTCGGCTGTCAGGCGGGTCTGCTTTTGCCCATCTTTTCTGGAATCCCGCGTTCCAAATATCTTTTCATACCAGAGTGAAAATCAGGTAATCTGAATGGGAGTAGGTCACCCTAGATCTAGACAAGCATTCACATTAGGTTCAGGCTACTTAACCGTACTCAACCGATATTACACAATTAACCACAATGGGGTAGATCCAGAACTATGGGCCGGATTCAGAGCTCCGGCCCCAATGCAATTGGAGCCAGAGTTCTGCGAAAAGTGCTACTGCGCATGCGCAGTAATTTTGGAACGTAATTTACGTTACTTCTTGCAATGTTACTCTTTAAAACCGTGTGTACGCAATCTACGTTGCAAGAAGTAACGTAGATTACGTTCCAAAATTACTGCGCATGCGCAGTAGCACTTTTCGCAGAACTCCGGCCTCAATTGCATTGCGTCCGGAGCTCTGAATCCGGCCCTACGTCCTATGAACTAAAATATTGTACGACTTGTACTTAGGTAGCTGTGTTTCGGACTCAATTGGCAGCCCCTTTGTTACACTTGTTGCTTGAAGTTGTACTTCCGCCAGGACAGTCGCAAATTCAAGTTATTCCAATGTCTCTGTCCCGTTGCCCTGCGGTGTCAGTAACGGAGGGTCCAAACCTAGTAATTCTGGGTCCAATCTGTCATATGGTTGATATTACCAAGCTGAGTGGCCTGTGTTGTATGACTCCTTAATCTGTATAGCCCCACTGGATCCAAAAGTCACAAATATTGTTGGACTCTGATCTTCCAGCAGAAAGGGGCTTCACCAATAGCCCAGGGAACTTGGAATCTTTTAAGTAGAAAAGGAAATTATGTGGCAACAGCACTCAGCATGCAGTACGTGACAAATGCTATTTTCCTAGGGGTATCTGCGTCAAGGCCCTTTATGTTCTGGGCATGCTATCTTTGTGTTGCAGGTGCTAGTCTCCCCTAGGTTGCTGAATCAAGGGCCTTTATGTTCTGGGAATTCCCACACTGCGCTTAGGATCCGTGCTGCTCCAAGGTTTTGGTGCCAAGGTACCTTTACGACGTTTGTTCATTCCGGTGTCTAGCGGTGCTTCTTCTCTTCCCTTAACAGGGCAGGACCCTGGATCAGATGTCTGGCTGTCCCTCTTTAATATGGAGGAGCTATGCACTGCTTTTCAGGCAACGTGGTCCTCCAAGATGGCCGCTTCGGCGTTGTCCACGAGTCCTCAGGCCTTCTTTTATCACTGCTCCCTCTGCAGGTTGCTGCCGCTGCCTGGAAGCCACCCCATCTGTCTCCCCACCGTCTGCCTGTATGCTGTGATGGCCGCAAGATCTGGCCACCGGTACTCACTCTATGGCTGTTCCCACTAGGCCACGTGGTGTCTAACACTTTCAGGCAGCCTTTTTCCTGCCGCCCTCGGGGCCTCTAGGCCTCCTCTGCTGCCTTGCTTGCCTCTGAGCCACCGATCCTCTTGATCTTTTGCCGCAGACACGCCGCCCGCTGTATTGGGCTCCTCCGGTGCTGGTTAGCTAGTTAGCAGAGTGTGCAGCATCACGCATCCTCAAGATGGCCGCCATCTCTTTCAGCATGGCTCTTCTGGCTCGACTCTGGTGCAATCAGGGTTCCCAGGGAGCCTGCTGTGTCCAGCTCTTACCTGGGATTATCCTGACGTTTTTGGGGAAGCTTTACCACTGCTTTTCCCCGGCTTTCTGCCGACATTCACTGCTTTTCAGCAGTTCGCCCCAGGAGCTCACTTAAAATGCGTCCTACTGCTTAGGAGCGTGCACCGGAACTACATATACTTTTTAAAACTATACTCAATGACTGAGTCTCCCTCTCAGCAGGATATAGTAAATCAGCAAATAAATACTGTATAATCTAATTTCTGGAAGCAATAGCATTTCAGATACTCTCAGAGGAAGCCAAGGATACTTTGGCTCAACTGTACACTACAGCAGAATTATAGGAAGCAAATTTTGTCTCTTCAAGCCAAGTTTCAGATTTTACCATCTCAAACCATAGAGAAAAACTATCTACTGTTAAATTTCCTTACTTTCTTGATGAAAAATACACTCTGCACTATAGATGTATGTAATAACTTTTTACTCAAGAACTTTAATTGCCCTGTAAAATACTCTAAAATACTGCAATCTTATCTCATTTTGCCAGTTGCCAAAAAGTAATTTCGTAGAATAGATATGAATTTTATTCAGGAATTCCAGAGGCATTTCAAAGTAAGTTTACATAGAATTTTAACATTGTACATAGATTCCCCAGCTAGGATTAAAATCAGTGTCTCACTCTAATTAATAGTATAAAATGTGGTACTAAAAATACATTTCTGTTATTGCCCTAGTAATAAGGGACAGCTGTCTCCCCTCTACAGTTTTCTGCAAAATGTGGTACTAAAAATACATTTCTGTTATTGCCAATCATTGTGGTCTTCAACATGGAAGTATATTACAGGCTAAGGTAATAGGAATGTAATAGTAAATTAAATACCAGTTTCTGTAAAGAAATCCCATTATATTTTCATACTGCAGTGTTTTTTTGTCATAGAATGCACTGGAACGGAGTTTTGGCACCTCTTTGAGACAGATTTTCCAAGTTTTAAACGTTTTGGCGGCAAAATCATTAAAACAGTGCATGCGGCTACGTACTTCGTCGGTGCTGGTTGCGATGGCACTGCTTGGCTTGTGGCGCTACTTCGGCTTGTGATTGGTCGTGTGGTCGCGCGAGTTGATGTGAGTTCTGGCACCTTTTTTCTTATAAAAAAAAGCACTGGACTGCTGTAAAGACGTATTCTTGAAATGAGCATTTATATTCCAGTAGCACATGACCTTATAAATATTTTAAAAGTGGATGTGCATCACTGATGATGCTTCCTAATTGCTCCCATATCACATACATCTTTTTCTAGTGTAGCAATTGTTGTTATAAACACCTGCTGGAAATCCTTCTACCAACCTTATTTTTTGCACTGGACTTGAATATTACATCAGAAAGGAAGATATCACTCCACAACTACAGATGGATTAGATATTAGGGAGATTGGTTGGAATTTAAACACATATGCAAAGAAAAGGCTTTAATACACCTAATGGGTACTGGGACAACATACAGAATAAACACCAGGGGCCAGATTTACTAAGCTGAGGGTTTTGAAAAGTGGAGATTTTGCCCATAGCAACCAATCAGATTTTAGCTGACATTCTCTAGCATGTAATAGGAAAGCGAGAGCTAGAATGTGATTGTTTGCTATAGGCAACATCTCCACTTTTCCAAACCCGCAGCTTAGTAAATATGGCCCCTGGGGCCAGATTTACTAAGCTGCGGGAAAGGAAAAGTGGAGATATTGTCCATAACAACCAATGACATTTTAGCTGTCACTCTCATATTACATACTAGAAAATCTCAGACAGAATCTGATTGGTTGCTATGGGCAATAGCTCCACTTTTCCTTTCCTGCAGCTTAGTAAATCTAACCCCTTGATTTATTTTATTATGTTTCTGATTAATCCTCTGTCCTTCTACACCTTTCTTCTACACCCCTAACCCCAAGGTATTTTAGTGAAAACCAGTAGATTAACATCACACACTAGGATTCCAATGTGAATATCTATTTAATGTGGAAAGTAAATAACAGGTTATGCGCCTAGATAAAGCTTTATCTAGGCGTATAACCTGTTATTTACTTTCTATTTTATGAAATTTGGGGTGTTCTGCACCAGACACCCTCCAGATTTTTGCAGCCCCACTATTGGTGGAAGAAGATAAGCTAATTAATATTGGTTATTGGTGGTGAATCCTTGGTTATTCTGCTCTGAAGACCCGTTGCTTTATTCTATCTATTTAATGTGATATATATATTATAACAGGACAACAAAATATCAATAAAATCTATAAAATCTGGAGCTGGAAAATCTACTAAATCAAAACAGAAAGTTAAATAATTGACGTCTATCCGCTTTACACTTAAGAAAAAAACACTTTATATAATGAGATAAAAAATAAACAATGAAAGGAGTGCTAAAAATAGACAATCAATTTTTAATAATCAATAATACCACAGAATATTGGTTTGCTTATCACCAACAAATCTTTTACATATTATCAGATTACATCTATATTTAATTGGATATCTTTTGTCTGAGCTGGATTCTTATATGGAAACTGTTAAACATCTCTTAAAATCCAAAATGTTTTGAAAGCATTGGTTGTCTGCACATATTAAATAATTATTTATCTATATTTGAATTTTATTTATGTATAATTCTAAAGTAAAAAATCTATCCCAAACCCTCTCCCTAATACTTACCGTAACCTCCCGTTCCATGGGGTAAATTTACTAAAGTCGATTTTGGGCTGCAATTTTAAATCGCCACTTATCGCTGCAAATTTTCGGCGAATGCAGTGCTCTTATGTGAGGTTATATAAGGGGGACCTCTAGTGACTGTAGCCTCATTTGCAATGGAACCCCGAAGGAGCAGGACCGACTTCACTATTGCTCCGGGACAAGAAGGAGTGTTCTTCAATCAAGCTTCAGATTTCTTCTAGAAACTCTCCCAAGATTGATGACATCTGAAATGTGAGTATTAACATTTATTTTTAATATTTTTAATTTATGGGACACTTTTTATATTTTACAACATGGACCATATGGATCTGACTATATCAGACGAGCTACTATCGGGACTATTCTATTTATATTTATCTAGCGGGCTAATACTATTTTTTTTATGAGCTATCGGGGCAAGACTAGTTTATCCAAAGATATCGGGCCAAGACTATTTTATTATAAGCTTTTGGGGCAAGACTATTTTATTCTAATCTAGCTGGGCAAGACTATGGGCCGGATCCAGAACTACGTCCATCTTCCATAGACAGACGTAGTTCAAAAAACAGTAGCTACTGCGCATGCGTAGTAGCTATTGTACGTAATCTGCGTATCGTTTCGATA
The DNA here is from genome assembly GCA_011038615.1 of Limnodynastes dumerilii. NCBI lineage: Eukaryota > Metazoa > Chordata > Amphibia > Anura > Limnodynastidae > Limnodynastes > Limnodynastes dumerilii. Next base: position 12,468 of record WWET01006375.1, read on the forward strand.
CGTAGATTGCGTATATGCGGTCTTTTAGACGTAGTTCTGGATCCAGCTCAATGTTTTTATCAGCTAATGGATATTTCAGGTGTAACTATTTAGGTAGTATTTATAGTAGATCTGGGACACATTTGCCCATATTCAGGTCTCCGTCCTCTGTGGCCGTCCTAACCGATTGAAGTTACTGGGCATGCGTAGTCATTTTTTAACGGTATTTCCATAGCATTTTGCAACGTCTTAAAGACCGTGTGTACGCAATCTACATAGCGAAACACTACGGAAATAGCATACAAAAATAACTACGCATGCCCTGTAACTTCAATCGGTTAATTACGGATGGACGGCCACAGAGGACGGAGATCTGAATACGGGCCATTATTAATGTTTGTACATAACCAACTGAGTGGACACATTAATAACGGCGCAGCATGCCATTAATACTTGGCATGCTGATGCTTATAGTACTAAAAGGCACAGCATGCCCTGCAACACATGGCTGTGCTTCTAGTACTATATGCGCCCGCATGCTAAGGGTTAATAGCATGAGGCGCATTGCTTTTTTACTTAAAAATGCATTTGTTAAATTTTTTTTTTCTAACTAAGGAACACGGAGTGTGGCGATTTATACTAAATTGTCACACAAAACCTGCTTTTTTTTTTACAATTTTTTTGGCGATTTTTCAGCTAGTTTACAATCTCACCAAAAAGGTTGATCTCATTGAAATCGACTTTAGTAAATTTACCCCCATGACTCTAACCCTAACCCTGCCTCCCCACAGCTTGACTCTAACCCCCCCTTTCCTGCAGCCTGACCCTAACCCTCCCTTCCCTGCAGCCTTACCCTAACCCTCCCTTCCCCCCCACCTGATCCTAACCTTAACCCACCTCTTTCATGGCATTAACCCTAACCCTCCCTTCCCCAGAGGCTAACCCTCTCCCTAACCCTAAAAGTCCCCAGAGAGGTTACTCACCTCTCCGGTGGTGTCTGCGAACACTCTACGGCGGGTGTGACAGAAAATGAATGGGTGAGTATGCCGATCAGCTTACTCACACATTCTGAAAAGAGAAAAATAGAAAGGCAGAAGCAGTAGGGACTGCAATGACTGAGGCAGTTTAGACTGCAATAGGACTTGAAGCAGTTGAGACTGCAATTGACTGGGGCAGTTGGGACTGCGATTGAACAGAAGCAGTCAGGACTGCAATGAGCGCTTGATGCTGCCTTGGTATTTGTGAGCTGCACACACTCGGACAGCTGAAACTTGCAGATAGTGAGAGATAAAATCTCTAGCAGATAGAATGTTGGTGCTGTTAGTTCAGCAGACTGATAGATTGGCTTGCTGTTGCAGATGGAAGGCTGGTATTTGTAGTGCAGCAGATGAGTGGATAGCAGTGCTGATGCTGATAGTGCAGCAAATGATGGAGCAGCAGACTGTTGCAGAGGGAATGCTGGAACTGATTGTGTAGCAAACTGAGTGAGCTGCACACTGTTGTAGACGGAATGCTGGTTCTTATAGTGCTGCGGTTGAGAATGAGAGGCTGCACCTCCTCTTGCAGATAGAACGCAAGAGCTTGTAATATAGCTGATGATTAAGCAGCACACTTTGGTGAATGGAATGCTTGTACTTGTAGTGCTGTTGCTTGCATGAATTACTGCACTGCTACTTGCTGATAGAATGCTTGAACTTGTAGTGTAGCTGATGATTGAGCAGCACACTGTTGTAGATGGAATGCTGGTACGGGTAGTGCTGCAGCTTGAATAAACAGGTACAAGAAGATGTCAGAGTAAACAGGCACAGGGAGACGTCAGGGAAAACAGGCACAGGGACTCAGGATCCAGGAACGTTGCACATAGGTACATGTTACTGTGCCAGTTTTTTAAATAGGGAGCGCTTTACACCTATTGGCTGCCAGGTAACTAGGGAGACAATGCAAACACGCAGTTGGTGTAGGGCGGTCTCCTGACTGCTTCCAACAAGGGCCACACTTTGAACCAAATGAAGCACCTAGGGCTGGATTGCAGGTCAGCCAGAACTTAGAAAACGCCGGGGATGTATGACAAAGCAGGCCGCACTGGAGGTCCGGGACCAGTGTGGCTGACCTTGTAAGTTCCGCGCTTTGTGACAAATACTAAGCAGTGTGAAAAGTTGTCTGTTTTAAGAACTGCTCTTTATTAATGGTTGGTAAATGCTATACCAAAAGTGGTCTATCAGTAAAATGTAATTATTTCTTCATATATTAAGTACTTGTAACATTTGTATATGTGTAATATGCAAGTAAGCTTGCATTATGTTTTTTTTTTTCATAACCATTTTATTCCATAAATTTACACTTCATTTAGATTTTCTCCCGGTGAAGACAGTGTTAAAGCCAATGCCTAACACTGCTCAATTAATATAACATACAGCGTCATACAAAATATAGGCGTTCATGCAGCCAAATATGAGTAGAAGCAATGAAAACAAACAGCCAACGTCACCTAAATTATATTTACTAATATTATACAATTTAAGTCAAGAACTAAGATTTCATGCCATTAACAGAACTGAGGTTTGCTACACTAAACAAAATTATACTATTATACTATTATGAACATTTAAAAAGTTTATGTTGTTTTGATACATGGATTTAACCAAACAATTATATATACTTTTAATTAACTTTCTCTCCAGCTCTGGTGCTTCAGGGATCAGGGAGCAGCATGTCATGCACTGAAAACTATCTTTATTGTCAATGAAAAAAGGATTAAAAAGACTGACACGCTTTTCAAAGCCAATGTAACAAGAACATGAGACGCTAACATATACAGTAGCTATGAATAAATGCAAATGGTTTCCATAGAGTATGTGGTGATTCTGGTGCCAAAGCATAAGCCAGCAAGTCAGAAGTACAAAAATCCAATACCTGACTTATTTTGGCGAGGGGCGTAGTCCATAACATACAGTTGACCTGGAAAAGAAATAATTTACAGTAGAAGATTTTTATAGTTAGTTAAATACGGTATGGACCTGTACAACCAAACTGTTGTCATGAGCATTATGGAGTTATTTAAAACCATGTGTGCAGTCACCTTTATTTTCTAACTTGTCTATACAAAGACCACTAATATCTACCTCAATCAGTAACTATTTCAGTTTATGTTAAAAATAACAAATTGTACTAAGCAACCACCATAGCGATGCAACAGTAGGTGATTGGGACAAAGGTGGCAGGCACATGGGAATTCCCTAATAAAGAAAAAGTGTATTACCAAAAGCACAACTTTTTCTTTTTAGAACATCTCCATGCACATATTTATTACACGTGAAATCATTTCAGTTTACATTAAATGCGGCAAGGCTAAGAAACAGTCCTGACTTCAGGTTCTAATGCAAAGCAAGAATGGAAGTCACCATAATAAATATTTTGTTAAAAAAGCCATAGGAGCATTGTTGACTATCTAGTTTACAATTAAGACAATCATAAATGATGTGCCTTCAAATAATAGATTTTTATTTTGTATTTCAGCATAGTGGAATATAAGGGGATGTCTACTAGTATAAAGTCTATATTCTGTAAAAATAAAATATAGAAATGATTTCTTTATATAGAATAGTTGGATGGCATATGCATAGCATAAAACCAGTTTAGATAGGGCATAAATCTGAATTGTAATAACATCTTTTAGTTGAACATATCTGAATTAGAAAAAATGTATATATTATATATTGTTATATAATATTAGATTCCTTTTTAATAAAATAGAAAATACCCATTAATTAAACAAAACTCTGGTATTAAGCTAAAGTCAGATCTAATAGATAGTCAGCTATGCATTATGCATATTTATCCATAATATTGTAAACATATAGAAGCTAACTTCCTTTCTGAATATCTGGACAATAGTGAATGATACCTTCTCCTTTTCTATTACCCTGTGAGACTGTTATGTCTCAACATAGTAAACTAAAGTAAACACTAGTGATGATTTAGTGTGACCTATGCACTTGTATTGTGCTATATTTAAACAGAGAGATGTGGACTGTCCCTATCATCTTCCATAAAAGGCCTTAGGAAGCACAAGGATTCTTCACATTTTCAGTTCTAGTATATTACCCTTGAGATTTTTTTTTTTCTACTCATTTCTGTATTCAGTTTATACATATAAACCAGAAGTATTACAAGTCTTTCTTGATGTTTCATTAAATTTTTTTCAGTCTTTGATGACTGTACAGTTATCCAGTAATATTTAGAACCTGTACTAAATTTCTCATTAGGGCTAATGATGGGGTGGGGTAAAAGTGGGACATCTCTTCTGGGCCTGACCTTCCGATGGGAGGTGATACCTACCTTCAGGGAAGCAGTACATTTTTTTTAGAGGGTATGGGGGGGGAGGTGAATTAATCTAACCCCAATATGCCCCTTACTAATGCACAATTAGCATCGCTCATTCCTTATTAGGTATTTACAAAAATAGACTAATACCGTGTATAAATTAATTATAAATTTCCCTTTAAGAAATATTGCTAAAATTGTATATTCAAGTCACATTGTCAGTTAAGTATTTAAGAATTTGAAAAGGTACAGAAACATTTATAATAAAAAGAAATATATAACTGTTATTTCCCAGGCTGCATGGTTGTCTCTTAGTGCACCACTATTAATGTTGACAGCACATACATTAATCATATGGTTCAGCTGAGATTCCACTGTGCTGTATACTACTCACCAAAGTACTTTCCTGCATATAGGAGACAGGTGCAATCAAAGGACTGAAATATGTGCTGAAGCCCCATACTGTTGTACAAACAAAAGAAAACATACTGTGAATCAGAGATTCAGGATCTTCTGACTGTCTCTGTCCAAGAGAGCAGATATTGTTCTTTGTTATATGTTATCCTCTATTATTAAAACCACCTACTAATCTGCTATGCCAAAAGGCTGCTCTGGCAATTGGCCTTACATAATAAATAAGCGACATGTAAAATTGGTATGTGATGATCAAAATTCACAGTTTAAGCAGGAAAAGATTGTTAGTGCTCATTCTGCATGTTTTTTCACCAGAGAAAAATACTCCTCATAGCATTTTAAAGTAGTGTTTTTATTCAAAGAGTATATTAATAGTGATTAAATTAAATGGTAAAAAAGTCTATGATGTTCAAAATTCACTATAAAAAACTAATAGCTAAGGACTGGATACACTTATGAAAAAGTAATTGATCAGAAAGCACCCACTTTTGGCATTGCAATCTGCAGACCTAACTGGATCCACGACCTTGATTTTTATCATCTAACACATTTCTGATAGCAGGTGAGAGCACTATGGGGGTACAGCATATGCATTTCCTACACACACTGCTCTAAATAGACTTTTAATCTTTAACGACAGGACATAGACCATTGGAAGTATGGATCTGGTCCTATAAATGGTTGGATACTCCCCTGCTTATATTCTAAAATGTGAATATTAAATACAAATGTAACATTTTATTTAATTACCAAATTATATACTCCACATGAAAATTTGCAGTGCCCAATTACAGATTTAGGGCCGGATCCAGAACTACGTCCGCCTTCCATAAAAGACAGCATTTACGCAATCTACGTATCGAAAAGATACGCAGATTACGTACAATAGCTACTACGCATGCGCAGTAGCTATTGTTCAGTGAATTACGTCCGTCTATGGAAGACAAACGTAGTTCTGGATCTACCCCTTAGCCCCTATTTTGATGCAGGGACTAGGTGTTACTGCTAGTGCGCAGAGTTGCAGCATACAGTGTGCCATAGAGCTGGAGAGTCTACCTGCATAATACCACTTTCACATCACCATGCTGCAAAAACCCGTGTTATTGCAGGGTGAGTTACCGTGTAAAAAAAAAACAAAACAAAAAAAAACCTTTGTTTCAAGACCATCTCTTACATGGAAAAAATAAAAAGACGATGTTAAAAAGCCCAGCTGACCAGAAAGGAGATGCAACTACTAAATTCACAACATGGAATAGTGGGAACCCAGGCGGATCAGAAATTAGACATACAGGTACAAGCAAAACGCAGCTTGCCCTGGTTGCTATGCATGGCTCCCAGCTGGGAAATTTTTTTATTATGGCCGTAGCAATAGTAAACAAATCTCTCCAATCAGATGTCTTTGTGAGAGAACTGTGTTTAAAATCACACTGAACTTTACACATTGCCAACTATCTCGCATGGGACCTGGGAAAAACCCTTTTTTCCCGGGTCCGATTACTGTGTCATTTGACCCGTGTCCAGGAAAATAGGATTTTTTTCATCACCACCAAATACCAAGGTTTGAGCCAAGACCCAAGTTTCAGGCCAAAAATCCTGGTTTTTGGTGGTGATATTAAAGGGGTATAAGAGGAACATGAGTACAGCAGTGAATGTTCTAGAGCAGGAATGTAATAGATCATTGCCTTTGGCAGTCTAAGGCAGGAATGTCAAACTCAAAACCCCAGTTGGGCCAAAATGGGTCTCTCCTCCGCGGTACGTGCTGTCTTTCAGCATTTCTATGTGACGCTGGATATAAAGCAATCTGTATCCTGCTGTCAGCTGATGCAGCAGTTATACAGGACAGCTGAAAAAGGCTTGTGTAACTGCCTTGTGTAACTGCTGCGGCTTCTGATAGCAGGATCTTTTAAGCAACCGTTGCCGGACCTCCCTGTGTGAGATGAACCACAAAATAAAAGCTTGTGGCTTGTAAAGACCAGTCTGAAGCATTGCCATTTTATTTGTGTGTATGAATAAAGAGTAGGTAGATAGAGGGTTTAGTCTCCCTCTGGTGTTGCAGATTTCCTGGACAACACCCAATGAAGATGCTATGTGATTCTGACTAAGGTAGAGGCACTGAAGGTGGCTATTATACAACATATTCCCTAAACCCACTTGGGATAGAGGATGTTATACAGAATCCTAAACTCCTATAAAAAAAAATACTAGTAACGCTGGTCAGTGTCTGTGTAATAATATAATAATATAATAGTATTCTAGATGAGAGGTGATAAATAACAGTGTAATAGTAACGCTGGTCAGTATCTGTGTAATAATATAATAATAATATAATAGTATTAGAGATGAGAGGTGATAAATAACAGTGTGATAGTAACGCTGGTCAGTATGTGTGTAATAATATAATAATGATATAATAGTATTAGAGATGAGAGGTGATAAATAACAGTGTGATAGTAACACTGGTCAGTATCTGTGTAATAATATAATAGTATTAGAGATGAGAGGTGATAAATAACAGTGTGATAGTTACGCTGATCAGTATTTGTGTAATAATATAATAATAATAATAATAATAATAATAGTAATAATAATAATAGTAAGGCTCCGACTCATTTCTACATATGTAAATATCTATAATTTCTAATGTTCTGTTCTTAATACAACTCTGATGAAAATGTCTGGATTGTGTCTCCTCCTCTCCTCTTTCACCATGTCCCTTCTCAGGTCAGATGGAGAAATATTATAGATCAAGCTATAAGAGACTGAAGACTGAAGAAGGTAAAATTCATTATACTATTATTATATCTCACTCCCAACACACACACACACACACATATAATAATAATAATAATAATAATAATAATAATCAAGATGGATGGATGGATAGAGAGATAGAGAGAGAATAAGAGATAGAGAGTTAGATAGATTCTACACTAATATTTTATAAACACTTTTACATCAATTAAGCACCAAATTATTTTGATATTGTCCTGACATGCCTAGATTATCCAAACAATGGGGTAGATCCAGAACTACAATAAGTATTCACGCGTAACGTATTTTCGCACGCGTATGTTCTATACACTCCCCTAGGCACACCCCTTGAATGTACGTATTTCACCGAGTTCCGCTTCCCAAACCCTAGCTTAACTATTTTTCGCGTAACAGCGTACGTCTGCTAACGGACGTATAGACTACGTGAACGTATGCCGCTTAGCACGCCCATACTGTACACTTTAAATACAAACCTCCACCTACTTCACGTATTGTTGACTCACGTAAAATTGGCATGCCCACAAGTATTTACATGACAAATACGTGAATGGCCCATATGTTCACAATTACGCTATGCTAATGAGCGTATTTTCTATAGTGCACATGCGCAATACTTAGAAATAGGCGATTTTACGTCTCCGCCACGTGTAAATTCGCTCCGATGCGTTGTTCTGGATCAGGCCCAATATCCCTAAACATATTTTACAGGCTATATAAACTTTTTGTTATGGCAACCAAAGGATATATAGTGTTATTGTACTGTTATTACAGTCAGTTATTACTGATTTTTCTTTGTATATATTACAATAATGTAATAAATTGTCATGAACATAACAAAAAATATTCCCTGATTGGTTTTATTCCCACATTTAATGTCATAAAAAAAGACAAGATACTAATAAAATTAAAATTTATATTGAAGATTAATTTCAAATGGGGATTTTCTTCTATTGCTGGAAATCATCACCTACAATGGATCATCTGCAACTTCCACATTTAATGCACAGGAACACACACACATGCTGCATTTAGTTTGATCTATCTCTACCAGAATCATGTTTAAATACATTCGCATTATTTTAGTGGATTGTCTTGTATAGTTTCAACATAGAATTTTTATTTACATTTTCCTCCTATTTTCGGAAAGTAAAATCACTCCAGAAAAAAATAGCAAGCCCCCCATTTTAGCAAAAACAGCCTTATGATTTTTTTTTATGTATTGTCAACCATGCTGGTGTGTGCAGAAGCAAAGGCAGGAATAGGGTATATTTATTTATTATAATCATTTTACCATGAATTTTTCATTGTAAATAAGCTTCCATCTTTGTCTCTTCTCTCCTAAATATACTTATGGTTTTTTGTTTTTTTTTATTAACTGATATTTATTTTTTATAAAATAAACAAGGTATAGGCTATATAGGCTATAAGCCATCAAACATACAATGCGCAATACAAATTCCCAATTATTGTATACTCTAAATGGGTGTATGTACATAATGATTAAAATATAAGATCAATAGAGTTTTTGGATCGGATTCAGAGCTCAGGCCCAAAGACCGCGTATACGCAATCTACGTTGCAACAAGAAACGTAGATAACATTAGAAAATTACTGCTCATGCACAGTAGCACAAATCAGTAAGTCCGGGTGCATATGCGATGCGCCCGAGGCTCTGAATCCGGCCCAAAAACACTAAAAAGGCTTTTGTTGATTGATTGTTGTTTTATTTTTGAGGGTAACAAGATGAATGGAACCGTGAGTAACCTTGAGTAAACCTGCAAGAAAGACTAATTATGTTTATATAGGTACAGCATGATCCATTTATTTAAAATGTACTTTTTTTTATATTTGTGAATCTAAGTAGTAATTTTCCTCTAATCTTTTTTAAATGTAGAATTATTAATATGTGTTCTCTATTTATTTACACAATGTCAGTTTATAGTTATGAATCCCATTTTAGGAAGAGACTTGACTGTTCAGGAACAAGGCGGTACTATGGAAGAGTAAAGAAAAAATTTATTAAATGGGAACATGTGATCTGTTGCCACTTTTATTGATGCATATTGATAATTTTGTTTAGCATTTGGCTTATTTGGTGGATCTGAGACTGATTTAGAAACAAAGAAAAAAAGTAAATTGCAACCTTAATAGTACTAGTTGCACTGCAATGGGTGAAGATTAATGCATTACTACAATATTTTCTGGGTGTTGATAGCACACAAAGAATGGACATTTATTGCTACACAACAATGATTTGCATTATATGGGAATTACATTCTCTCTGGACTCCAAATCTGTATGTACATTTTACATTTGCCCTTTTTTGTTCCTCACTTCGGCAGCACTCTCCTTACTAACAAGCACCTCTGCCAACAAAAAAATGGATGATATAGAGCTGATGGCATGCTCAGCTCCTCTAATAACCTCTATCTGGGTGACAAAATACATATATCCCAGTGTTTGATGAGTGGAGGTCACTCCCTTCACAAGTTTTACCTAGCAATTTGTGGACCCTACCTTAAAGCATCTGCAATGCTCATACTTAAAGTGGGGATATCATGGAAGTCTGCACAGTACAGAGAGCGCTAGGTAAATACTCATTGGATTATCTACATATTTCATCAAACCCACATAGCCCTATTATTGGAAATGTTTACAGGATGGAACTCAGGCGCCAGAGGATCCAGCTCCATCCTGCACACAGTTAACACAAGCAATAAAGACCCCTTTTTTGTAAGTCTTTATCCAGTCTTATGTATTTATTAATAAGGTCAATTAGCTCTCTTTAGCCCTGGTCCAGAGGGTGTATAAGGAAAATGTTTTGCTCTTTTGGTGGTGTCCTGCTATTATTAACTTTGTCTATAAAATAAACTTTATTGTTATTGTTACAAATTAATATTATACATCTATTTATCTATTTAATTTATTTAGAAAAGGCAATAAAATAAAATGCATTTCGTCCAAAGGTCCTGCAAGAGGCGCGTGTTCCTTTAAGATAAAACTAATGTCAAACTTTTATTCATTTTCTTTATAGCTGAAGTACTGCTTTGATATAGCTTTTGCTAAATATCATATCTAGGGTGAAGGCTATAGGGAAGTGGCAGGCAACAGGAAGGCTATGGTTCTATAATTATAAAAGTAGGTTGTATTTGCAAGAAAAAGTGCTAAATGGGGCAAGTGCGGTTAAGCCATTTCTCGGTATTAAAGTTCATATAATGTCGGGGGTGGAAAGTGCTATTGTAAACATGTTTTTGTTGCCAGTAAAAAGTACCTAGTTCCTCATAAATGGACTATTACTATGATTGGTCCAAGTTACGCTACCTACTCATTATACTATTGCTATGATTGGTTAGAGTTACGCTACCTACGCTTTTACTTTTCTATATAACACCGCTTGTGTACCCAATAAAATCAGAGAATGCTTCATTGATACAACCACTGAGTTTGTGTCCTTTCTCTCGCCGGCTATCTTAACCACTCTTATTTTTCAGATATTGATATGACTACTTAAACAAAGATTGTTTGTGAGATCCCAATCAGACTGAAGGATCAAGGGCGGGATAACCCCAACATTTCTTGGTGCCGAACCCCCGGGAGGACAGGAAACCGATTTCAGGGACATCTGGAACCAAACCTGGCTGACAACTTCCAAGGACATTATAAAAACCGTACGGTAAGCAATATTTTGCTTATAAAAACTTGGAATTTGTCTTGTCTGTCATATGTCTCTTTAATTTGTTCAACGTCTCTCTGAACCCTATCTGTTTAAGTGTCATATAGAATTGCTATATTATGAATGATATTGAATATCACATGTTTGTAATTTGTGTAGTGTAGTCATTTGTAATTTTCAGTTGTCTGTCATATGTCTCTTTAATTTGTTCAACGTCTCTCTGAACCCTATCTGTTTAAGTGTCATATAGAATTGCTATATTATGAATGATATTGAATATCACATGTTTGTAATTTGTGTAGTGTAGTCATTTGTAATTTTCAGTCTAATTTTCATTTATCATTTTGCTGAAGATATCAGAG
>WWET01006375.1:37192-47193 GCA_011038615.1 Limnodynastes dumerilii
AGGGGGGCAGTATGGAGGAGGGGGGGAAGGGAAGAAATGAACAGAAGACAATGATAGAAATGCAGAGGGACAGAGAGAGGAGCGATGATGAAGGAGCAGAGATGTGGGGGATGGGGGTGTAGACAACAGGGAGGGGGAGTGAGAGAAGGAAGCAGAGAGGGAGGGGGTGTAAGAAGAACAGATGGAGGAGACACAGAGGAGGGAGACAGGATATCAGGACAGGGAGAACATTGGGAACCCACAGGATACATGCATAGTAATGAAAATAAAGATATAACATATCATCTATACTGTAATATATAATATACTGGAATGTAATATACTGGAACTGTAATATAATATAATATAATGGAATATAATGTAATGTAATATAATATAATGGAATATAATATAATATAATGGAATGGAATATAATATAATATAATGGAATATAATATAATATAAAGCTACAATTGTTATGAACGCAAGCGATTCCCGCAGTCCGTATGGCTTTCTGCCAGCCATGTGCTGTGCCCTGAATAGACGCACATACCCTATAGGTTGATTGATACGCCTCCTCCCCCGAGACGCTCTAATTAATGCAGAGATCAAAAAAAAAATATATATCCAAATAATGAACCCTTCCCTCTCCTCGTCCCCTGCAGTGGGAAGGCCGATTCGTGTGCCCTACTGCCCGGTGCCCACGGAGGACGAGGTGTCGCACTATCACCGGCTGTACATCGAGGGCCTGCAGCAGCTCTTTGAGGAGTACAAGATGGTCTGCGGACTCTCCCCCTCTGACACGCTCCAAATTATCTGACCCAGGGCCGGAGGGGGTGAGGGAAATAGAAGCGACGCTCTGCAGGCGAGAGGACACACTGCAATGTTCTGCGGGTATTAACACGGAAATGGACTTTGAGAGAAATATTGAGCTTGACCTTAGTTGTGAAGAGTTTTGGGGATTTATGCTATGTAGAATTGTGCAATAATAAACTGAACTAAAACTATAACTGACCTCTTTGTGTCTCCTAATGATATAATATCGAAAGATCCCTCATTCCTGGTGTTCTTCCTCTACTGCTGCACCTTCTCCTGCATCTGCTGCACCCACAGCCTGCTTCCCCAGCTCTGTTTCCTGGCTCCATTCTCCTATACATCCACTTCAATACCTCACTTATAATATCCCACCAACTCTATCCCATGTGTCTGATTCTTGGCACCTATGGGTGCATCTGCTGCACCCATAGGTTGCTTCCTGGCTTTTTCTTGCTATATGCAGACATCACTTACTCTATTACTTACATCTATTTCTATCTCTCCTGTAATATCCTTCCAGCTTTATCTTATCTACCTGATTCCTAATGTTCTCCCTTTACTACTGCACCTTCTTCCTCATCTGCTGCACCCACTGGCTGTTTACCTAGCTATTTCCTGGCTCACTTCCTGCTTACTCGCTGCCCTGCAATATGCCACCATCTTTATCCTATGTACCTGATGCCTGGTGTTCTACCTCTACTTTTGCACTATTACTATGGAAAAGTGAAGATGTTGCCCATAGCAACCAATCAGATGGTAGCTTTCACCTTCCTGTTACATACAAGAAAATGTCAGCTAGAATCTGATTGGTTACTATGGGCAACATTTTCCCACACTTTCCCACAGCTTAGTAAATCTAGGCCCTGGTGTTCTCTCTGCTACTGCACCTTCTGCCTCATCTGCTGCATCCATAGGTTGCTTCTCTAGCTCTGTGTCCTGGCTCCTATACTCCTATACTCATTCCTTCTTGACTCCACTGATTGCTTGTTATCTTCCTCAGTCTTCTGCAATATCCCGCAAACATTTTCCTACAGTATGTCTCTGATTCCTGATGTGTTACTGCACCTTCTGCTTCAAATGCTGCACCCACCGGCTGCTTCCTTAACTCTGTTTTCTTGCTTCTATTCTCCTTTACACAGTTTTCTTTATCTCACTCGCTGCTTGTTTCTCTTCCTCACTCTCCTGTAGTATCCTACCGGCTTTATCCTATGTCCCTGTGTCCTTGCATTCTCTCTCTGCACTGCGGGGGTAGGAAATGGCGTTCCCGCACTGATCTGCGTCTGGACGATGGCAGATCCATAAAGATCGGTTATAGTAGGGTTTTGGACACGCCTCTTCCATGCAGACGTAGCGTACAAGGGTCTGCGTCCGGTCCAAAGATTGCAAAGAATAGTGGTCGCATATTAGAGTAGATAAAGGTTAAGAGGATGAGTCAGGAATTTGATCTGCTGAGAGGATTGGGTCACTGTACACACTCCTCGAATCTTTAGCAGATCAGCTGCCACACACACACAAACTTAGCTTCGGATCCACAGAGGAGAACGATAACCCACTTACACACGATAAAGTACATAAGTGGGGTGTAAGGATGGGAGGGCGTAGAGGTTACATTAGTTGTACTAACATGACTACCATCATATGATGGAATTTGAGTAGATAGGGGCCAAGGTGGGCAGAGGTGGGGGGGGGGGGGGATTTAAATTTTACATGAGCATTTAAATTTTACATGGTGGGATAGATAGCTCAATTACCGGTGGGCGTCCCCGGACCGATGGCTCTCTGTCAGAAGTAAAGACAGCTGAAAGTTCTTTTTCGGCTGTCTGTATTTCGAATAGGCAGCCATTTTAGATTTTTTTTTAATGAATGGGTGAGTGTGCCGATTGGGATACTCACCCATTCCTTTTCGGTAGCGCCGCCTGCCGAACCACCAGGGAGGTGAGTAACCTCTCCGAGGGACTTTTAGGCATAGGGGGAGGGTCAGGGTCAGGCTTTGGGGAAGGGAGGGCTAGGGTCAGGCTGCGGGGAAGGGAGGGTTAGGGCCATGGAAGGGGGAGGTTAGGGTTAGAATCAGGCTGTGGGGAAGGGAAGGTTAGGGTTAGGCTGCAGGGAAGGGGGGGTTAGGGTCAGGCTGTGGGGAAGGGAGGGTTAGGGTAATAGAAGGGGAGGGTTAGGGTAAGGATTAGGGAGAGGGTTGGGGATAGAATCAGTACTTACCTTTCAGAGCACTGTGTTCAGTGCTCCAGGGATTGATTGCTATGTCTCTTCAAGGCAGAAGCAATCATTTTGCCAGCCAGTTCGGAACTGGTTGGGAGAAAGAGCAGGCCTATTAAATTAGGGCCGTTGGCAATGGGGACCCACACCCATTCCACAGGACATGGGTGGGAAAGATAAGAGCAGACAAGAAGACAAAAAGAAAGATGGTCATTGGGAAGGTCAACAGAAGTGGGCCCGATGCAAAAGATTGACCTTTGGTAGGTTCATGTGTTATTTTATAAGGGGCCAGGGGTAAGTGTTAGCACGTGAAAAATCTGTGGTGTGGACAGGGGCGTTTTAAGAAGTGAGGGGGCCCCTGTGCAGGATTTTTACATTACACCCTCCCCTCTTACCTGAGACAGGACTGTCCTGATTCGAGGGCCCCAAAAGGTGCGGGACCTAACTGGGATGTAAGCCCCACCCCTTTTCCGGCCCGCGAATAGGGACAGTCCTACCGCAGGGGAAGGGGGGCTCATTTGGCATCTATTTCTTCCCTCCGGAAGACCTTAGAGGGAAGAAATAAATGCTGAATGGCCCCCCTTCCCCTGCCAACCCTGGGTGCAGGATGAATGCCACAGGGCCTGCCAACCCTGAGTGCAGGATGCATGCCACAGGGCCCCCTGTTCTGAGGGGCCCGTGTGCACTGCACACCCTGCACCCATTGTACCATTGTAAATAAGCCTATGGGTGTAGAATACTGACTTCAGTGAGGCCGATTCACTCCTAAACGGCAGAGGCTTCTTTAGGTGTGTAAGTGGCTGATTATGATCACTGGGCGCCCATAGTCAGTGTGATTACGCAATCTATGCAGCCCTTATACATGTAGATAAACTGCATACAGTCTTTGAAGACTGCACATAGTTTTTTGGTGAAAGGAGGTGAAATTAGGTCATGTGGGGGGGGGGTGTAAATTAGGCTGGGAGAGAGGGCTGGGGATCGTCTGTGTGTATTTTTCCTCCTTAAGAGGAAAGGAACCTCTTGGAACCTGATACCTGATATTTTGGGGGGATTTCCAAACGGAGTTATCCTTTAATGGACATCTGCAATCCATAGAGACCAGAAGATGAACAGACGGTAAGAGAACGTTAGCTGATGTACGGACATCTCAAATCACTGTCCATAGTTCTGAAAATGGGTGTGTCGCAATTCAGTGCCCTTATAAATATACAGACAGCAACCAAAGCGTTTTCTGCAGTAGAATTCCAGAAAATTGAAGTTATTATGAATTTCCGGGTCTATCACGTTGACAAAAAGTCCAATTATTGTCTGATCACAATTCTGCAATAATGCTACTATCTGTGTCTTCCTCTGGCTACCCTCGTCTGCCAATCCTTGGCCTCCTTTGCCTGTAACGCTGGGTAATCTCTGAAACGATCTGACACTGGGGTAGATCCAGACTTACTTAAGTGTACGATCGTACGTACGTATTTACGCATAAAACATAAACGCTGTTTTACGTGCGATAGATCCAAAGTTCCGTATGACTTACAACGAAACCCCTCCTTCATTTCGTAACTACATTTAAGTGTTTAATCGTACAAAGTTGCGTTCGCACGTACGTTATCGTACTTACCCGTTTTTTACATGAGGATCTAGCGTAAGTGTTCCCACCGTCACAAGTCATTTGCGTTACGTGTACCGCCCTTCAACTACGAGGTTCGCGGCCCACCAAAATACGCCATCGTAAATTCGCCCCGGCGTTCTTGAGGGTCGATTGTCAGATGTTACGATACGTAAACAATGATCTCACGCTTGCGCAGTTGATTAAAAAACCATACTTACGCCTCATGACGGGCGTAAATTTGCAATCGTGTTTAGATCTGGATCTGAGCCATTGCTTCTGATTCTGCAGCCGGTCATTGTACAGTCCAGACGGAAAGGATTCTCTGTGTTGACAGTACACTCTTTTAAAATGGAACCTTCCTATTTTAAACGATGTGTACTTTGCGACGATCAGGCGTGACACTTATAAGATATCGGGCCGTATTCAGAGATCCGATTTCCCTGCGTATTTTTAAGTACGTTTCAATTGCGCATGCGTGGTAACTTTTTATACGCAGTACGCGGACTTGTGAAGCGGACGTGGGAAAATCCGCACGGAACTCCCACGGAAAAATACGCACGGAGGAATTTACATAGAAATGGGCGGAGGGGGCATTAAATTGAAGGAAAGTGGGCGCTCAGAAATGGCCACGGAAAGTTAGGGCTAGTCTATGGAGGCGGAAATCTCCGTGGGCACGGATTAGCAAGAGGAGTGACTGGGGTTTTGGTCGGTGTAACTTGCTCCGTCCGTGCGTATATTTGCGGACAGATCGCCGGACGGATCTCTGAATACGGCCCATCGTTCCACAGGCTCTTTGGATTGGAGCGATGATCATGTGAGACAGCCCCAGTGTATACCCAGCTCGGGTCTCTATCACTGTGTGATTGGTCGGGATGCAGTCTGCGGAACGAAAGTTCTGTTTTTGAAATACAGGAAGTTAAAAGCTTATGTTCAGCTGCCGCTATTTCGAAAAAATGACCAATTAGAAACTCTCTTTAATGAAGGGGTGAATGTGATGGATTTATTTTCCGGCATGCTTATCCATTCATTAATTCATAAACCGCCACCGCAGATCCGCTGCACCGAGGTGAGTTTTAAAGGGAAGTCTATGGTATTAGGTTCAGGCTGTGGGGAAGGGAGCGTTAGGGTTAGGCCCTTATCATTATCCTTAATGTAATCCCACCACTTCCATTACTCTAACCCTCCCTTCCCCGCTGCCTAATCCTTAGACCCCCCCTCCCCACAGCCTGACCCTAAGACTTCTTTTCCCGCAGCCTGACCCAAAACTCCCTTCCTAATCCTGTGGTTATGGTTAGGCTGCAATTAGTGTTAGGCTTTGGTTAGGGTTACGCTGCGGTTAGTGTTAGGCTGTGGTTAGGGTTAGGCTGCGGTTAGTGTTAGGCTTTGGTTAGGGTTAGGCTGTGGTTAGTGTTAGGCTGTGGTTATGGTTAGGTTGCAGTTAGTGTTAGGCTTTGGTTAGGGTTAGGCTGCGGTTAGTGTTAGGCTGTGGTTAGTGTTAGGCTGTGGTTAGTGTTAGGCTGTGGTTAGGGTTAGGCTGTGGTTAGGGGTAGGCTGTGGTTAGGGTTAGGCTGTGGTTAGTGTTAGGCTGTGGTTATGGTTAGGTTGCAGTTAGTGTTAGGCTTTGGTTAGGGTTAGACTGCGGTTAGTGTTAGGCTGTAGTTAGGGTTAAGCTGCGGTTAGTGTTAGGCTGTGGTTAGGGTTAGGCTGCGGTTAGTGTTAGGCTGTGGTTAGGGTTAGGCTGCAGTTAGTGTTAGGCTGTGGTTAGTATTGGGTTGTGCTTATTGTTAGGGTTAGGCTGCAGTGAGGGCTTTGTTAGACTGTGGCCAGGGTTAGGTTGTGGTTAGTGTTAATGTTAGGATTAATGTGCAGTTAGGCATTAGGCTACAGTTAGGTTTATGCTACAGTTAGGGTTAGGTTGTAATTATTGCAAGGGTTAAGCTGTAGTAGTGTTAGTGTTAGGATGCTGTTAGTGTTAGGGTTAGGCTGTTGTTAGGGTTAGTGTTAGGGTAATGTGAGTTTAGGGTTAGGCTGCAATTAGGGTTAGTCTGTGGTCAGGCTTTGGTTAGGGTTAGGCTGCAATTAGGGTTAGTCTGTGGTTAGGCTATGGTTAGCAGTGGCAAAAGCAGGATTTTGAAAGGGGGGTTTCCAATATGTGTAATACATGTATGTATATAATATATAATATGTATGTATGCAATATTAGCATATTTCCCAACATTTTGGAGCCCGAAAACGGAACAAATAAGCTCCGCCCTGTTCAAGCTATGCTCCCGCCCCGACCCACTGTCATACCACACGGTGCAAAAATGACCCCTAGCCTGTGAGCGTGTGTGTTATGGAATTAAACAGTAGCAAAAGAAATGGCTGCGTTTCTATCCAATAAATTAAATATGTGCAAGTGTATATATAAATATAGGGGTGCAGCCAAGGACCAAAGTGACCACTATGTAAATACAAGGAACAAGAAAGGTCCGGCGCTCCAAACATACATTGAATAACACTATGTGTCTGCACTTTTTATTTATGTGCAGACACATAGTGTTATTTAATGTATGTTTGGAGCGCCGGACCTCTCTTGTTCCTTGTATTTACATAGTGGTCACTTTGGTCCTTGGCTGCACCCCTATATTTATATATACACTTGCACATATTTAATTTGTTGGATAGAAGCGCGGCCATTTCTTTTGCTACTGTTTAGTTTTATTTTGGAGTCTGACCACTCCCCAAACATGGCTGCTGCAGGCTATTCAAATGCAGGTAGTGTCTTAACAGAGACCTCCTGTGTACACATATAGCAAATGGATAGGGACTCACCTACAGGAGGTGCATTGTGGTCACTTTGGTCCTTGGCTGCACCCCTATATTTATATATACACTTGCACATATTTAATTTGTTGGATAGAAGCGCGGCCATTTCTTTCTTTTGCTACTAATAATCATTAAACAGTATAGTTTCAGAATAAGATAAGTTTTAAAGCACACTTTGTGCATTATACATTACTATACAATACAATACTATATACTACATTAGCATTAATTTGAATAGTAGGGCATTGCCACACATTTTACTTAGGCATTTTTAGTAAATATCTGATTATTAGGGGTTTGGAGGGCTTTCTGCTTTAATATGAATAAAAGTGGGGGGGAAAGTGTGTGCGTCTTATGGTGCGAATACTGCAAAAAAATACTGCAGCTTGGGGATCCAAGGCGGCCGCGGAGATTGATGCCGCCTCGTGATGATGTCACAAGGCCGAACTGCAAAATCCTGCATCGCATCTCGCAGGATTTTGCATTCGGTGCCAGACGCAGTGCGGAGGAAGGAGAGAGGGAACGCCATAATGGTAAGTAAGTAAGAGTTGGGGGAGCTGGGCAGAATTAAATACTGGGGGGAGCTGGACAGATGATGGGACTACTAGGGGGGAGCTGGACAGATGATGGGACTACTATGGTGGGAGCTGGACAGATGATGGGACAACCAGGGGGGATCTGGACAGATGATGGGACTACTAGGGGGATCTGGACACATGATGGGAATACACAATTCATAAAAAAAAATATATTTTTTTCCAGTTGTTCTCCCTTAAAAACTAGGAGCGTCTTATGGTCAGGTGCGTCTTATGGAGTGAAAAATACGGTCATTTATATTTTTCCAAAAAAACAGCTCCAACTCACATTAACATATGTTAACAAAATTAACCATTAAAAATACACCTTGAATAAGGAATAATCATGACATAATTTGCAGTACTCATAAATGCCTGCTACATGAAGTAAGAAATTAAATGATCCACTATATATAGACTTTAAGAAAACATATTAAAAATAAACATTAAAAAAAACAAAAAAAACTTCACAAAATCAAAATAAATGATAATGGCACCTTTAAAATGTTTAAGTCTTGCACAAAATGTAAAATCAGCCTAGGATTTAATAAACAAGCCTTTATTTGTTTCTAATAAAAACACACATCTATTGTTTATAATCACACAGTAGGTGTGGGCTGAACTAAGTGATGACACATGGCCTCACAGAGGACAATACAGTTCTTCAACTTACGAGTGGTCGAGGGCTACTTTAACTCTTCCCATGCGTACTTAGCTTACGCAAGGCACTCCTATTTGTGACTCAGTCCTAACTCTGTTGGAACACCCATACTGTACATTAGTAGCCCGTGTGTAGCTCATTTGCATTAGGAGTTTTGCCCCTCTAACCACGGATGCGGGGTTCTTTCCGTGCCGATGTGTGCATCGGTCCTAAGTCAGACCTCCGTGTATGTGAATCGGTCGGCAAGGGTTTCCGTGTGTATATTTGGGTTCTGGGCATGCGCAATTTAACTGATCATAAAAATACGCACGTAGTTTCAGAGCATTTCATCTTGGACAAAAATAAGTGAACTGGACAAAACTGTCCCAACAATTTGGACTATTACACACTAGAGATTGTCAGCTAGAATCTGATTGGTTGCTATGGGCAATATCTCCACCCTTCCAGTTTAGTAAATTCATCCCCAGGACCTAATTAGGGCCCTTGTGTTAGAAAATCAAGTTGTCAAAACATTTCATTCTTTATTGATGAAATATAATAAAAAATAATAATAAAAAATAATAATGTAATAAAAACATTATAAGTTTGTTATATTTATTTTATATGATGATTTATTTGTTTTTATTCACAGGTCTATTGAGGTGTTCTCACTAGTCCTAACCTTTTTAACCAGTATATAGCACACTGTACCAGGAGATCTCGGAGGGAGGAAATAGATTCCGATACGGGGCGGCAATTAATGCAAATCACATCATTAAGCCACACCCCTTGTCAATCACTACTGTAACCCCTAGTGTTACTAGGGGTGGGCGTTGCTTGTTAACATCATTGTGTCCCACCCATCCCTAGTTACTCTAGTGATTGACAGGGGGTCAGGACTTGCGGGAGATTTGCCGACTGTCCCGGGATACCGGGAGAACTGTGAAAATTTCGGAAACGGGACATGGCTTCACGAGTGCCGTGAAAGGGGCGTGGCCTAGCAGCCATGTGAGGTAGACTGACATGGAGGAAGATGGTCCTGGCCTGTGCTGCAATAGGAAAGCAGGTGGGAATGATAAATGTGTGACAACCAATTCAACAGTGCTTATACACTGGCAAGCTCTGGTCCATAGTGTAATGTGCTCTGTTAATGCACTGTATACTGCTAGTACTGCTATTAGATCTGTTCCTGAAATATAAAAGTAACATTTTAATGTGTAAAAGAAGTAAATTATAAATTATAAAAAAATATATAAAAAAAACAGGACTTGTTACAGACAATAACAATGCAATTCTTTAATGTAGATTTATTTTATTTTTATTATTTTTAAATCTACATGATAAACTTCCTGCTTTCACAAAGACC
>WWET01006376.1:17256-38363 GCA_011038615.1 Limnodynastes dumerilii
GGAGTCACAGGTCACACAGCCAATTGGAGCCATAGGCTGGGATCTGACAGTCAGTCACTGGTCAGCAACCCCTTTATAAGTTATGGCTGTCACTTGTTGCCAGTTATAGTTCATGGTTAGCCCAGTCTGTTTCCTGCTCCTACCTTGTGCTTTTATATTGGCTGCTGAGTGCCCCATCTCCTGTATTACTGCTGGTCTCACTCCCTGTGTCTTCCAGCCTTCTTATCCTTGTATCTCCTCCTATCCCAGTCTAGCCCTTTTCCTCTCCTGTGTGGTTGTTTGGGCACCCCTGTGGTGTTTCCTCTCTGTGAGAGCATGAGTTTGTGCCCCTGTGTGTTCTGTTTGTCTCTCAGTGTTGTTTTTCAGAGCTAGTCCCTTCTAGCTCTTTTTGTTATGGGCAATACAACCAGGGCATGGAGTCTAACTAGGGCCTGGTGTTCACTAGAGCTCCTAATGGTGGGGATAGTCTGGGCTGCAGGACACTTAGCAGGTTGCGTTACCTGGAGGTGTCACCCTGGAGAAGGAAGAGGAAAGTGAGAGAGAATAGAAAGACAGAAGCAGAGAGTGGGAGACGACTGAGCCGGAAGAGACCAGCCCAGGATGGACAACACGGAACACTGAATGGATGGAGGCAGAAGAACGGGCGGCTGATGAAGACAGAAGACGCACAGGACGCACAATGGCAATCACCCACACATTCACACACACAAGCAAGGGCAACCCCCCAAGGGGGGAAGACGCAACAGACACTCAGGGCAAGGCAAGGTAAATGCAGACAGGTGCATGAAAGGCCGGGGGGTAATCTGCTAGCAACAGAAACACAGGAAAGGAAATGTCCCAGAAACACTGCCATTACCAGTAACACACTATACCATTCTATCTGTAACATACACACAGGATAGAGAATGTCCAGCAACACTGCCATTACACAGTAACAAACTATACCATTCTATCTGTAAAATAAATTGCAGAAATGTCCGTTACACATATTTGCGCAAATATATGATAAGCCACCAGCCACCATCAAGGTCTTTCTGTATGTGGTTTTAACTCTAACAATGAGAGTCCCAATTTTGGGTCATATATATGTTTTTAAATTGAGAGACAAACTTACCTAGGAGGCACCCCTTAAAGCCTCTAAAATAACTGCTGTGGAACAACTCCTCCTTTCAGCTGCTGCTCTCAGACAAGCTCCTAAACAGTATACACACACAATGGAAGTTGCTCAATCAATTTATAGGTAAATGCAAACAGGTCTGATATAGAGACTGCTACCCTCTGATAGGCTAGGAGCCCTCCAGCCCCCACTAGCTAATAGGCCGTCTTCTGGGTATGGGAGAACCGTGCAGTCAGTGCAGAGGGGCAGGGAAGTGGGGCGCATGCCTGACCGAAGCTGCGGCGGCGCCCCATGTGGGTATTGTGGAGAAACCGGACTGGGAGGGGTAAGTTAAAGACATGCCTGCCCGCTCCTGGCGGAGGCATGTAACACTTTCTTTGCTCCACTTTCCTGTTTCTTGTCTCTTCTGCTTTCTTCCCTTTTGTTCCTTCTTTCCATTTCACCTCACTGGGTGTCACTTCTGGGAGCTGCGATCTGCTAAGTATCCTGCAGCCTATACTGTCCCCACCATCATGGGCTCCAGTAAAGAACAGGCCATACTTAGACTCCACACCCGGTTGCATCATCCATAACACGCAGGAGCAAACAATTAAAAGGTAGAGTGGGCAGTATGGTAACAGTAAACACTGACCAAGAATAACATGAGACACAGGAGCGTATGGTCGCCTCACCCCCCCAGAGGACTGAGATAACTTTTCTTTAGAAGAAAGATTTTAATGACATTTTGATAAAACCTTGATTGTGCATGATATTTGTAACATTGGGCCTGATCCAGAGCTACGAAAATTCGCAAAGCGGGCGAATGCGTACGTTCGACCGTGCGAATAAACATACACGCCCCTAACACTCCCATAGTAAAGTACCTGCTTACGGCGCCTATACCCTACACTGGGTACGACCGTCGGCCGTACGAAATTTCGCACAAAATACGCTGAGCGTACGGGCTTAGCACGCCCATACTGTACAATTTAAATGGCTATCCCCGCCTCCCTGTAGTAAAACGGGCGCCCAGGCGACCATCGTACTGAACGCACGCCCCTCGAGCGAAAAATTCGCTCACAATACGACCGCTATTCGCTCATGACGCCCAGGCGACCGGAAGCTGTCATACTGGGCATGCGCGTTGCGAATTTTTTCCCGAATTTTCGCTTACGATGAGCGTACGCTCGCTTGCGGTCGTAGCTCTGGATCAGGCCCATAGTCTCATTGTGGTAAATCCAGTCCTATGGGCTAGTTACGTTAGAACGCGTAGCGTATTTACGCTAGCGTAATTTCTTTGCACTCCCCTAGGCACTCCCCTCACTCGTACGTACTATGGCCATGTTACGCTTCCCACACCTACCTTAACTTTTCTTAGCGTAATTACTGATGTACATAATGGATTTACATACGTCACGTCCTTACCCGGCCCATACTGTCCAATTGAAATTCCTCCCTCCGCCTTTGAAGTGTAATAATGGGTGTCGTATTGATGCCCCCGCCCCTTCATTCGTAGTTACGCTGATGGTATGTACATTCAGCGTTACGTGGCGTAACATCTGCCTCGCTCAGTAAATACAAATAGCCGATTTGATGTCATCGGCTAGCGAAATACACTAGCGTACTTAGCTCAGGATCTGGCCCATTGTGCTCAGCTGCACGGTGTCCGTATGCAACCTGTTATACTTCAAAGCTACGATGTTCGTGTATTCATCGCACAAATGGTCTCAGAAAGTTGTGTAAGGTTTAAGCAAACACAAAATTCTTTTAATTTTTACGTTTCAGGCCCTGTTTACTTTCATAAAAAAAATATTTGGTAACCAATCAGTCTTTTACATCTGTTGATTTATCTCACATTTTCCTCTTTTCAGAATGAATGATATCATCTTTTTATTATTCAAACTTTTTTAGACACTGAATATTTTTTGTAATCAATAATTTATATAATTACTACCTAGTACAACAATAACAATAATTTCACATCATCTTTTTCAATATCTTGTTTATCTTGTTATCTATAGATAGAGAAGATAAACTATATAAACCTGTTCTCTCCAGATGCAACAGTTCTCTTACTTTATCCGTGTGTTGTGTGAAAGGGAACGTGTCTTAAATTACTCTGTGCCTCTGTTAAGCTGCTGCTGCTCTGACTTTGAAATTTAAACATATGATGGAATAATTTTCTGGGCAAAAGTTATATAGTTTGCATGCAGGTAAGTGTATTATCTTTCTTTTCTTTGTTGAGTATTCTTTATATAATATTTTATGTGGAGATTTTTTTTTTATAATTGGACAAAAATAAAAACTGCATGGCAAGGATTTTATTGATATTAAAAGAAAATAATGAACATGTTTAAACTCTAGTAATCTAGAAAGGACACTGGATTAAACAAGATTTTATTTACATATTACTTATATATATCGTGATGGAAATCTTTGCAGCGTTTCAAGCCACTTAATGAAAAAAAAAATCTAGATAATCAAATGGAACTTTGTATAATAACTAGGATTCTCAAAGAGGAAAACCCATGTAATACTTGTCTTGAAATGTACATAAGATGGATAGATAGATAGATAGATAGATAGATAGATAGAGCAATGGTCTGCGGGATGTTTGTAGACGTCGCAGAATCTCGCATTCATATAAAATCCCGGCGCATGCACTCTTTCAAACAGATGCGTTAATCAGGTAATTTTTTTACTTGTTTCTTACTTTTTTTTTTGTGTTTCCAGAGGGCAAATAATAACTTAAATATGTGTTTATTATTAAAAAGTTTATTGACATTCATTTTACCGGTCTCCCTATATATACCCCCCTTTTTCTCTCTGTAATAACTATTAGGGGAGGAAAATGGAGGTATATGCAGAGACCACTGGAATTATTATAATAATGCCATCTGTAGATATAAGACCTTATATCAGTGACCAGTATATCACTACATTACATAGTAAATGAACGACTTATCTCATAAAGCACATTTGTAGTGAAATGTCCCCAGAGTGTCAGCTGCAGCAAAACAGCCATCGCTGTACAGGTGAGTTCTGTCTTTCCAGTTCTCTCTGCTCGATCCTCCAATTTTATTATGAACTTTTATATTTATTTATTTTTAAAGACTTTTCCATTGTTTTATTTCTGCTTCCAAGATGATAAAAACCTTCCCTTTTCCATATACTTGCTTAAATCAGTTGTTTAAGAAAGTGAACGCCAAATAGGCATGAATGATGACAAAGCCAGTAGTAAATTCACTAGTATAGTGAAATAGAGTAGGTAGCGCTAATTTTTGTAATTAGGAGAAAAGGAGATTAACACAGCTCACCGCTTAGTAGATGTAGATCGTTGTCCTTTGTAATGTCAGTAGCATGTGAATGCGTCCTTTGAAGTTACTCACTCGAGTTGTTAACAGCGGTGAGGGGTAGCTGGAAACTGTTCCACAATAGCGTGTGGATGCGTTCTTTGAAGTTCCTCACTAATGTAGTTATCAACGGTGAGGGGTAGCTGAAAACTGTCACGTTGAAGCAGATTCTGTTACTCCGAATTTTTCAGCTTGTTTTACAGTTGAGTGCTTTGTAGGTTCAGCTCTGCGGCTGCAGCGTCTTGTGTAAATTTCTCACACTGGTGTCTCTCTCTGTCCCTCTGATAGTTGTGGATGGTCCTCTCCTCCCAGGTGCCTCGGCGGGAATCTTGCCCTCAGGATAGATTCGTCGTGGTGAGGGGGGGGGGGCAGTTGCAGGCGGGAAAGAACAGAAACAAGGAAAAGAGAGATAACCTCGTTTGTACCGTAAAACAAGGTTTATTTAAATAAAAAAATGCGGATTCACTCACATTCAGAAAAGACATCATTGCGAATGTCTATATCAGGCTTTTATGTTACTAGGACCTCCGTGGTGTCAGGGTCCAATTCAGGTGTGTCACCAATGCGTTTTGTCTTTGAAAGACTTCCTCAGGGTAAATGAATGATGACAAACACCAGGTTGCTGATATTACCAACATTCAGGCAAGGGTTAAAACACAAGGCCAATCAAGGGGAGTATTACCAGGGTGAAAGGGGGGAATTTAGGGTGTATATTAGGGCAGGTCACATGGAGATCAGCCTCTTTGCCATGAATATTTCCCTCCCTTCCGTAGTATTTACTAACATGTCATTTTATTTTCAGATGGGGCATAGGTTGGCGGTAGCGGTGGGGTTGCCAGCAAAATTTCTGGTGCTAGGTAGGGCGATAAGGTAGGGTACAGGGGAGACACACCCTATGAGCTGAAGCAGGAATCTATGTCCAAAGGCTGGTTTCCTGTTTGCCTTCCCAGTTATACCAGGGTGCGCACTATGAAAGTGATAGAGGGTGCCTGACCTCTTTGCGGTTTACCTTTTTACTTGGGTGACTCCCTGACTGACTCCCCATCAGTGCCGACTTTGGTTCTATTAACAAATTTATAGCATCAATTCTAATTCAATAAATCTATGCCCCATATAAAGCCAAAAAAACGTTGTCTGTGTCTTTATTTGGGTAGAAGTGCATGTTGGGAATGGCAAGTCAGCCGTTGGTACAAAGTTTATTATTTGGTTTATATTTCTGCATTACAGCCATATGGGGGTAATGTTGACTCTCTTCATCCTATGCTCTTTATGGAACCCAGCAGTAGAAGATATTTGTTCGTTAAAAATATATCGCAATCTTTCACGATATAGAAAGGATGGGGACATAATCCTGGGAGGAGTGTTCCAGCTTTTTCAGCACAGTTATGGGGGATTTCATAAACAACAAAAACCCATATCACAGATATGTGCAATGTAAGTGTTTCCTTGTTACTTATTATATCAAGCTGTTGTATTTAGTTTAATTTGTTGCTGGAATAATTTTTTTATCCTTAATCATTGTTTGGTCCATATCAGGTAGTATCCATAGAAAGAAACATGTTATAATAGAAATCCTCATACATGACATAATGAATACTCTTGTTTTCCAGTACAATGGTCTGATTTGTGACAGACCATTGTACTTCAGTTAAATTTAGACTGCTGCCAATTGCTAGCAGTCCTTATTTTAGAAAGTGGCTGTGTTGTGACTCCTGGAGTTGCAAATATTTCTGCACCAACAGGTAAGTGGATTATGCTAACTCTAACCTTAACCCTCATCTATCCCTAATAATCAATGTCCCGCAGCCTAACCCTAACCTTCCCCTTCAGCCCCAACCCTAAACTTCCCCATCTTGAGCCCCAACTGTCCGTGTCCTGCAGCCTAACCTTTCATGTCCCACAGCATAATTTTAACCTTTGCCTTAAAGCCCTAACCCTACCTTTAGCCAGCTGCAGCCACCACAGCCTGGCACTATCGGAAACTGGTTGAAATAGGTACACTCCTAGCTTTAGCATTGCTTACTTTTACTGATTCAAAAGCACAACTGACACAGTACAGTACTATGCAGAAGACAAAGCTCAGCTGATCCCTGTAATAGAACTTACTTTATCTTAATAGCTGCTCAGCAAGTAAGATGCTGCAGGGACTCATCTGAGCTTTGACTTCTGAACACACTTGCCACCAGAGGGGATAACCCGAGCGGAGGTGTCTTGTGAGTTCCACAGAGGCCAAGAATATTAGGGGAGGGAGGGTTAGGGTCAGGCTGCGGGAGATTATGGGTTAGGGTCAGGCTGCAAGTAAGGGAGAGTTAGGGTCAGGCTGTCAGGAAGGAGGGTTAGGGTAGTGACAGAGGAGGGTTAGAGTAAGAATTAGGGGAATTAGTTGGGGACTTTATTTTAACACTTTTTGGAGCATCGAAAGCTCCGTACTCTGTGGATTGATTGCAATGCCTCCTCGAGGAATCAGGTTTTTTAGAAATGGGACTTTAGGACCGGCGCCCCACACCCATCAGGATCGAAGGGCGCATGAGCCCTCCAGATATTACGCTTTTCTCACAAAGCTCCTATCGTACAGAATTCAGTTTGGATAGGATTTAAGAACAAAAGGGGATGATCTTCCCCTCTGCCCGCAAAGGAGGGTGGGGGGGACTATGTTAACTTTACAGTGTGGGTGGGAAAACGGGCTCACGAATGGATCAGCAGATCCGTGCCGAGATACTACACATTAAAGACAGCATGTATGCAATCTACGTAATGAAACGCAACGTAGATAGCGTAAAATAGTTACTACGCATGCGTAATATCTCGGCACGGATATCTAGGCACGTATGTAAAATATTTGTTGTTGTGAATCCTGTCCTAGGAGAGGAAAGTTAAACCTGGGCAAAACCATCTACATTTCAGGGGGAGTCAAATTTAATTTTTTGCAAACAGTATTATAGTTGAGCGGTGATGTTTCCCAGCATAAGTCCTATTAGCAGTTTAAAAGTGAAGCTGATCAGGTATCTGTGTGCAATCAATAAAGTATTCTCCCTGCATGCATAGAATAAAATGAACTTGACTCCCACTGAAATCAACATGGTTTTGCCAAGGAGTAACTTTCCTCTCTATTTTCAGTTTCTGAATCAGGGTCATAGGCTCCGATCCTTGGTTAAGGCCGAGAGGGGAATTACGTCCAGCTCGCATGCTCATAATCTTTTTACGTCACCGTAAGGGTCGGCGTACGTGACGACCGTTACGTACGCCGGCTCTTACGAGAAAAGGTCTTCCCTGCTTTACGCATGTCGTATAGACATGGTAATGAGCGGACAGGGTGGGGGAAGCCCCGTTACGATCAGGTATGTGTCTGTAAAGGTCCCATACGTGATCGTAATAGTTAAGGTAGGAATCTGGACATGTAAGTGTCCAGATTTACTACTGAGAGCAGGGAGTACAGGGGGCGTGCACTTCCCACTCCAAGAACGGCCATAATGACCTCAGGGGCCCATAAGGCGCCCGTATGTCCGGAACCAGCCCATAGACCCTAACTATTGGAAGATCATGTGTCTGAGAGAAGATGTTACTTTTACAAATGTACAATGGGCCTGATCCAGAGCTACGAAATTGCTGTCCGACGGGCGAGCGTACGCCCGTTTTTTGCGTATTTTCGTATGAAAATTCGCACTGCGCATGCCCAGTATGACAGCTTCCTGTCGGCTGGACGACATGAGCGTATAGCGTTCGTATGGTGTGCGAATTTTTCGCTCGAGGGGCGTGCGTTCAGTACGACGGTCGGCTGGGCGCTCGTTTTACAACAGGGAGGCGGGGATAGCCATTTAAATTGTACAGTATGGGCGTGCTAAGCCCGTACGCTTTGCGTATTTTGTGCGAAAATTCGTACGGCCGACGGTCGTACCCAGTGTAGGGTATAGCCGCCGTAAGCAGGGACTTTACTATGGGAGTGTTAGGGGCGTGTATGTTGATACGCACGAGCGAACGTTCGCATTCGCCCGTCGTGCGAAAATTTCGTAGCTCTGGATCAGGCCCAATGTGTGGATAGAGCATCCCTAAAATTGCAGATCTCTCCACAACTACAATTTGGGGATCTGATTGAAGACGAATAAGAACTCTGAATCCAGCCTAATATTCTCAGTTACTTAAAGTAGAATTCAAAATATTATATCTGTACAATATGGAATTATTTAACTATTAACTGTGCAAATGGTTGAAGATTTTGAAATAGTTTATCTTTTCATAGACCCTCTGCACGATTCCTACGCCATTTCCTTGCTGTTGATTTTGCAATTAAAAATATTAATAAGGATATAAATATTTTACCCAACGTCTCCTTAGGATATGATATTTATGACTCTTGCTTTTATGAGCAATCAGCAGTAGAGGGCACTCTGAAAGTTTTGTCTGGTGGTGATTCAATGTATCCCAATTATGATTGCCGCAAAAATGACAAAGTGGTGGCTTTCATTGGACACCTGTTGTCTTCTTCATCGCAAGCGATTGCAAGCTTACTAAGAGTCTATG
This sequence comes from Limnodynastes dumerilii, assembly GCA_011038615.1. Lineage (NCBI taxonomy): Eukaryota > Metazoa > Chordata > Amphibia > Anura > Limnodynastidae > Limnodynastes > Limnodynastes dumerilii. The sequence continues at coordinate 26,224 of WWET01006376.1, forward strand.
GATACCCGCAGGTAATAAAGCAGTATTTTAACCAATACTCTTAATTGATTAATTATTCAGACAATGTTTTCAATACATTATTTATTTCCAAAAAAGAAATGAAATGAGACATGGGCAATTTGGCAGAAGAAGCAGGTCAACATCCATATTCATATAGCATGATTGGACAAATAATTTCTCCAGTGTGTGGCCAGCTCAAGTTTTAAGAATTGGGTTAGGGTTATGGTTGGGAATAGGCCTGTTGTAGTGTCGAGCACAATAAATGTCAGCATTACAATATTCTATCTCACACTTGTTGAGATCACAAAACTGTCATATAGAGTTCTTGAGAAACCTATTGGCTGTTTAGTGCCAACAGTTTAACTGTCAACCTTACAGCCACCTGCATTCCATATCAAACATTATAGATTATGAAAACTTCTTCTTATCCTACATGAACTTCTCCCAAACTCTCATCCTGGGTCACCTGAATGTGTATAGCAATGAAACATTTTAACTGAAATTACTTTTCTCAGGTGAGTTATGGAGCCACAGACCCCATCTTTAGTGACAGAGCACAGTTTCCATTCTTCTTTCGCACTGTACCTAACGAGCACATAAAGAACAAAGCCATAGTGACATTAATCAAGCACTTTGAGTGGACTTGGGTTGGAATCGTCCATTCCATTGATGACAGCAATCAGAAAGCCTCTGAGGAAATGATATCTTTACTATTACAAAGTGGTATTTGTGTGGCATACAGAGTGAGGATTGTTCACCAAGACATTAAAGCCTGTAAACATGCACTGGGTGTTATGCTGAGCTCCACAGCTAATGTCATAATTGCCTATAGCACATTGGAAAATCTGTTGGAATCACTTACGAGCTTAGATCATCCTCAATTACTTGATAAAACAGTTTGGATTTTACCATATCCTCCATCAACTAATCATCATGAACTAAAAAAATATATAGCTATGTTCAATGGCTCTTTCATGGTTTCCACTTACAGAGGAGATATTCCAAACTTCAAGGAATTTCTCATTCGGGCAAATCCTGACAAATATCCAAATAGACTATTGATAGATTTCTGGAGGCAAATCTTCAATTGCAACCTTCCCATACCAAATCGTATTGTACCAAACTTGTGTAGAAGCAATTTGTCCCTCAGGGAACTCCCTGTCTGGCTGTATGATGTAAACAATTACCGACTGACCTACAGTGTGTACATAGCTGTGTATGTGCTGGCTCATGCACTCCATGATATGTACTTCTATCATTTCAAGAAGAATAAGAATTTTGCTCATAATTTTAAAGGCAAGGTAATATAAAATGCTTTATGTAATTAGTAAAAAGAAAAAAAAACTGAAGGGAGTAACTGATGGCCAAAACAAAAGAAGTCATTTTATTTATGTCACTGCATTATCTCAGCTTGTAACAGCCTCAAAATCTCAAGCTAAGAGTCACCGATGATCTATGCTGGCAATTGCTGCCTGGTATCAAATAACAATAGTGGCCCGGATTCGATTCTTACCTAATACCTCTAACAGAGTTCCGAGTGCTACGCATTTACATTATTTCCACAATGGAGAGCAGCCAACCAATCCTGCTTTCTGTGCGGATCAGAGCCCTCGCACGGAGGCATGCCCATCGTAGAAAAATGTGAGGGGGGGTCAGAGGCATGCCAATTGTACAGTAATGGCTTGGCTAAGCCCTTAAGTATAATGCAGTATCCCTCAGGGAAGGGTTGACATGCAATATACTTGTCCTGCTGATGGATCCACAATACATACGTAGGACAGCAGGGGACAGTGCTCAGGGGTGAGTGTCCTGCTCTTCTACATGCAGGGTTGTAGATCACAAATTCCATACAATAGCCTCCGCATCCGAGGCTACCCTACGGAATATATGGGTAAGTATGAATCTGGGCCTAAGTGTTATTAGTATTAGCAAACTGTTTTTAATCAGTGCTTTTTATTTTGACCTCTACATATACACGACAACATGTATTTTTCCCTATTTTTCCAGCTCATACACTTTTTAAAACATGTCGGATTAAAGTCTCATTCTGGAGATGAAACATTTTTTGATGCAAATGGGGAGATACCTGGAGTGCTGGATATATTAAACTGGGTCATATATCCCAATGAAAGTATAGAAAGTGTCCATGTTGGCCAATATCACTCCCAACAACTGCATCTCAGTAACAGAAGTGAAGAGTGGTCATTAAACATTGTAAAGGTGAGTGAAATAAACACACCAGTATTCCAGTAAGAGAAATAGATACAGATTAATGTAGCAGTCAATCTGTGTTGTGGTAAATTGTATGGTAGCTGTTACGGTACCGCCGGGCTACCCTGAACCGGAGTACCGTGGCCGTCTGCAAACGTAGATATAGATCCAAAGGTACCCCGGGTTTACCTCGACAGAGAACCAAGGTGACCTTAAGAGAGAAGGAGAAGAAGCTGGGCAACTCACCAGTTAGTAGAGCCTGATGTCGGACCGGGTGTTCGCTAGAGCCCCTGATGGTGGGGATAGACTGGAGCAGGTAGGAATCCGTCAGGTTACACCCCTTAGAGAATACCCAGAAGAGGAAAAGGGAGCAGTGGGGAATGGATAAGGAGAAGAGGGTAAGTAGCAAAAGCAGTACCAGAAGGGACTGGACTGGGACAAACCACAATAAACACAAAATGCTGACAAGAGACTGGGGGAGAGAGACGGGACGGACAAGACTCACTGACAAACTAGGGCTGGCTCACACACACTCACTCACACACTTATACAACTACCCCCAAGGGGCACAAACACTAACACACAGGAGAAGGCAAGGAAAAACAACACTGGCTAAGCACAATAAGGTGGGAGAGCTGGTGCAATAAACACAGAGGATAGAAGGCAAGGACCAGGGCTGGATAATGGAGGACACTCGGGAATCAGAAAAGCAAGGAGAGAGCAAAATACAAGGCAGGCACAGACACTGAAAAACAGATTCTATAACCGGCACCAGGAGGAAGACTGCAGGGATCTAAATAGAGGCTGCTAGCCTCTGATAGGCTAGCAGCTGACAAGCTCATGCTGCGATGCACGGGGAGCGCGCCTGACTGACGCTGCGGCGATGCTCCCACGTGTCATTGTTTACATCTGTGATGGACGCGTCGGGAGCCGCAGGGTGCTGGGAGAGACATGCGGCAAGCGGTCTGCACGGACGAGGAGAACGAGGAAGGTAAGGAAACAGTGCTGACCGTGACAGTAGCTACTAGAGTCTAGAAAAAAGTATTATCAGGTTGATATAACAGTGATATAACCATGGGAGGGGAGGAGAGCATGCTGTTCCCATAGTATGGAAGAGAGGAGATATAGTAACATGGTACAGCTTTTGTTTCTATATTTTAGTGCCATATAGTCCTTTGAAGTCACTAACGTGTGGTATAATCTAACAATGTGGTACATTATGGGCCTGATTCAATTTGCTGCGAAGATGGGAAAAAGCTTGTGGTGCACTTTTTCTCGTCTATTACGGTAGGCAAAATTCACTGATTTTTATGCGCACCTCTATGGGGTACAGGTAAAAATCCACAAATAAAAATTCGCGGGATTAACTTAGCTCCGCAAATAACGCGGGTGCGAAGCTAATTGAATTGGGCCCTATGTGAGTTTACCAGTAAGTGTTTCTCTTATCCATAAAGTAAAGGTTACAACAAAATAACACAAAGTAAGTAAGGAAAACTGTTAAAAATAAAAATAATGAGTAATTGCAACTATAATATTTTATTTTTTAGAACCCTGACTCATTGTGTACAGAAAGATGTTTACCAGGATCTAGAAAATCTCTCCAGGAAGGAAAACCTGTGTGTTGTTATGACTGCGTTCCTTGTTTAGCAGGAGTAATCTCACACATAACTGGTGCAGGAGAAATCTCAAACATAACTGGTGGGTAGATTGTGTGTTGGGACGGACACTTGTACTGAAATTTTGGTGTCACATTTCTTGCTGACAGCTCCATGGACCGTATTTACACTTAAGTAAGTGCAGAATCTCTGGGCGTATTTTTAGAACCAGACATAATGTAAATGCTCAGAACTTAAACATACGCACGGAAACCATGACCAATTGATTCACAGACATGAAAGGCTGATGCAAGCTTCGGCATGGAATGAGTCCCGCATGCGTGGCTAGAGAGGCAAGAATCTTAAGTCACATGAGTAGTACACAGATACTAATGCACAGTATGGGTGTTCCTCTTAAGTTAGGACTGCTTCACAAGTGTGACTGCCTTGAGGAAGTATACATATACATGGAAAATGATAAGGTAGACCTCTACCACTCTTAGGTTGATTTATGTGTGGTTTGGTGCTTGTCTATACTTCTTGTTTATATGGTATTGACGTCATTAGACCTTTAAGATTTAAAAAAATATTTCTATTTACATTAATTTGAATATTTTTATTTTTTTTTATAATTTTTAATTACTAAAAAATAAAATATTAAAATTATTTTTTGTTGTAAATTTGTTGTTTAATTTTATTAAATAAATTAACAAAATATCGGAGTAAAAAAATATAATTGATAAAAAAATATATATAATTGTTTAAAAACATATAATTAGCATACATTACACAGGTAGCTTGTTGCACCAAGGCACCTTAATAGTTAAAACTACAATGTGACATTTTCATATTAATAAGAAAATACAATCACAAAGTTCATTTGATATTCAGATAATATTGTAGATAAATATAATAAAGTTTGGAGTTGTTTAACATTTGCGTTTATTTGCACTTCAGTGAATTCTGATAAAATTTTAGTACCTAGTGTGATTCACAATAAAGAAACACATCCGCACTTAAATCCACGCACCTAGAGAACCGTCCACACATGGCAGCCCTGAGACTGGGGGAACGGTAACTTCATTATTTAGCATCTCTGAATCACTCTTTCAGATCTCGTCCGTGCATATATTTAGGTATGTCTGAAAATTTTCTTTTAAGGGATAATCACGTCCCATATACTCAAAATAGCACAAGAAGAGAGAAAGGTGATATCTGATTGTGGGCACTCCTCATTCCAATTCCCCACTGAAAAGAAGTACATTATATATTAAAATAATTCATCTTTATTCATATTTACACAAAAAAATTGCTTAATATTTAAAACAGATACGTGAATGGAATAAAGGGAAATTAATCTAAAATCAATTCAGAAACTGACTCTCACATCAACAATGTCAGAAAAATCTCTGCCACGTACATATGGTCAAGATACATAAATAGCTATATTGTTTTTGTTTTATTTGTATCAAGTTTTATAATATATCAATCACAAAATTGTATTAAAAGGTTTAAATACCATTTGTGAGACTTTTGTAATTTTTTATCTCTGTTGGTGCATCACAGCCGTGACGCTAACTACTGTAATTGTTAACATAAACAATGGAGCAATACATTTGTAGCTGATATAATATAGTCTCAATATTGGATTGCTTATTTGAAATCTTTTGTTGTACATAGTTATCTATAAAGTTAGCAGTTAATATTGTAGCTGTATTCTTTATTAAAAAGCTGACAGTTTTGACATTTACAAACCGGCATACATCACCGGCGGTTTTTAAAAATAGTCTTTATACTGCTGAATAGTAAAGATTGTGGTTTGGGCCCATAAGTGATATGCTGCTGTTTAAAACTGAAGGCAAACACACTATTTGTAAATTTACTCCTAGAGCTCAAATCGAGCAATCCCTTCCAACAATTTGAATAGTACTTGGCATTCGAGAGTTCATGAGTAAACTTACCATCAATGTATGTTATACTAAATCATAAAAGTAAGAACTTTGGACTTGATTTAGACTTAAGAGTAAAGTTCAAGAGGAAATTGCGGACATCCCCAAATATACGCACAGACGAGATCTGTAAGAGCGATTCAGAGATGTTACTAAATAAAGTTAACCACACCCCCAGTCTCGGCACTGCCACATACGGACGGTTCTCTAGGTGTGTGGATTTAGGTGCAGTTGTGTTTCCTTATTGCTAATCACACGGAGGCCATCTAGGAACTTAAAGTTAATCAGCTTTCACTGACCTGCAACTAAACGTAAATGTTGATTAACAACTAAAAACGTCTTTGTATTTATGTCAACACTATTATCTGACTATTAAATACATTTTGTGATTGTTTTTTTTACTAATATAATAATGCCACATTGTAAGTTTAACCCTTAATGTGCCTTGGAGTAACAAGCTACCTGTGTAATGTATGCTAATTGTTATTTATGTACTTTATTACAATATGCATTTTTTAAATATATTTTTCAAACAAAAATGTTGTAAAGTCATTGTAATCCACTTTTTATGCAATGCATTTTTTTAGGTTTTACTATTATTTTTTTAATTATTAATAAGAAATGTAAATAATAAATTAATGTAAATAGAAATGTTTTCTATAGTGATAAAGGTCTAATGCCATTAAAAACATATATACAAGATGCATAGGCTAGCTCAAACCATACGTAAATCAACTTAAGAGCTACTATACAAGACACTCGCACTTGTGAATCAGTCCTAACTCTGTTGGGATGCTCATACTTTACATTGGTAGCCCGTGTGCTGCTAATTTGCATTTAGAGTCTTTCCCCTCTAGCCACGCATGCGGGACTCATTCCATGCATGAATCAGTCCTAACTCAGATGTCCATGTCTGAGGATCAGTTGACCATGATTTCCGTGCGTACGTTTGAGTTCTGGGCATGCAAAGTATATCCGAGCCTAGAAATATGCAAGAAGATTCTGCACTTACTTAAGTCTGAATCAGGCCAAAAATCCAAATTATTATTCTATTTGCTTTACCTCAAGGGACTTTATAAATGTTGCAAATGCTAATTTAGTGGTCTTGACTATCAATATTCTATTGTTTCCAATTCTCTGACTATTCTTTAAAGCTTTATTCATCAGTGTCCTATTGTCTTAAATTGCTAAAAAGTGCTTGAATACATCATGTGTATTTTTAAGAACACTATTAATTCTTTATATGGCCCAACAACTAAGCTGGATCCGGTACAATATTCACTAAAGAGATGATTGTATGGCTTGAGGGTTGTGGCATGTAAGTCGTAACTTAAGTAAACTTGTCTTAGATTAACTGTGTAATATTGATGTAGTGATATTACATAGTATTACCCAGTATACATGACAAATGTTGCAGCACCCTTAAGATTAGGGTAAAAACAAACACTTTAAAGTAAATAGGCATAGGGAAATATTTTACACCTAATATTATTTATTCCTGCTTTTCAGATGCTGACAGTTGTATTGTTTGTCCTGAAGATAATTGGCCGAATTTGAGGAGAGATAAATGTGTTCCCAGACTCTTCAGTTTCCTCTCTGTTCAGGAACCACTGGGAATAACACTGATAACTTTCATTGCTATTTTTTTTATCATAACTGCAATCATAGTGGTAATATTTACAATGTACAGGAACACTCCCATAGTCATGGCCAGTAACAGAGACCTCAGCTACATTCTTCTTATCTCCCTTATGTTCTCCTTCTTCTGCCCCTTGATATTTTTTGGTCAACCAACAAAATGGAGCTGTATCCTTAGACAAGTTACTTTCTATATCATATTCACTGTGTCTGTCTCCACCACCCTGGCCAAGAACATCGCTGTTTTAGTGGCCTTCAAATCCACCAAACCTGAAAGCAAGATAAGACTGTGGCCAATGTCTCTCTTGGCTAAAGCAATTATCATCCTTAGCTGTCTTAGTCAAGTGTTGATCTGCATTTTGTGGTTGATTTACTCTCCTCCATTCCCTGAAAGAGATACACAGACTGAAATAGGAAAGATAATATTACAATGTAATGAAGGGTCTACTGTGGCCTTCTACACTGCTCTTGGCTACAATGAAATCCTAGCTGCCATCAGCTTCATACTGGCCTTCTTATTAAGAAAACTGCCTGATCGGTATAATGAAGCTCATCATATAACATTCAGCATGTTGTGTTTCTGTAGTGTCTGGGTGACATTTATTCCAGTGTACCTGACAACTAAAGGAAAATACTTGGTGGCTGTTGAGATATTTGCTATGTTGACCTCTAGTGCTTGTCTTCTGTTTTGCATATTCATTCCCAAATGCTACACAATTATTCTAAGACCTGAGTTAAATGTTCGTGGAAAAATAAATTTTAGACGCAGTAAACCATGAATATTTTATGTCTGAGTGACTAACATCATCTCAATTAGTTCACACAATTATAGATTAGCATAAAAGATATTTTAGTGTTTTATTTTTCTCTGTCTCTTTCATACTGTAGATTTGCATTGCCTTTTCTGTCAGTTTCTCAAATATACTAAGGTTATATGGGATTGCATCCAGATTTCCACTGGCGTTACATTTGGAACCTTTCATGTGGGTGAGGGAAGGTCACTGCACTTTAAATGCAACTCCATTAGTGCTTACATCTGCCCCATCCTACCCCACCATCGGAAACTACAGAGACACAGGCAATACAGAAATATTGATCAAGAGAATTCATACTGAAAACATAGAATAAGATGAATGAGTGATGGACACTCGGTAACTGACGCTTACTAGATCCTAGAGGAAATATTACAATCTTAGGGCCAGATCCAGAACAACGCTTGTGAGCGAATTTACACGTGGCGGAGACGTAAAATTGCCTTTTGGTAAGTACTGCGCATGCGCACCATAGAAAATACGCTCAGTAACGTAGCGTAATTGTGAATGTATGGGCCATTCACATATGTGTCACATAAATACTTACGTGTGGGCGTGCCAATTTTACGTCCAAAATACGTCTGAAATACGTTAAGTAGGCGGGGGTTTGTATTTAAAGTGTACAGTATGGGCGTGCTTAGCTGCGTAAATACGTGTTGCCCATACGCACGTGTGCGGATCACTGCGGTTATGTTGCCAAAAGTTAAGGTAGGGTTTGAAAAGCGTATCTTGACAAAATACGTACATTCAAGGGGTGTGCCAAGGGGAGTGTATAGAAAGTACGCATGTGTAAATATGCTACGTGAGTAAACGTACGGCAAACGTAGTTCTGGATCTACCCCTTAATTCTTATAGTAGTATGAAAATGCCAACAATGAAATATAAATAAAAAATAGGTAACAAATTTACGCTGTTCTATATGGGAGCACCACCTCCCAGTAAAAAGTAAAACTTATCAAAGAAAAAAGAATAAGAGAGCTGATTCTGAAATATTCATAACATTTTAATACATTCAGAATAGATGTCCATGAATATAGTTAAAACATTTGTAGGCAAATACATATGAAAACACATGAAAAATAGTAAACATAAGTGGTGTACACTATAAACCCAATGTAAATAGGGGGCCCTATAGATGGTAATAATCGGTAGTGAAAGGGGTATCAGAGCATTGTAGATAAATATTAATTTCTTATATGGAAGCCACACTGGCTGAGTATATGAAGGTATCAAGGTTCCGATCAATATTAGCAGATAATCAGATTACATGAAGGATTGAATTGAATAATTGGTTGGATTTATACTCAATGCTGTATGGAATTTGACCCAAAAAATAAAAGTGTAGTGGAGAGAAGATAAATGGAAAATTCATGCTGTGGTCCAGGTAGCAAAGTTGCAGTGTTGCCAGTTCCGTTATTTAGCATGAGCTCCAATGCAATGTGTAATAAAAAATTACCTATTGCATTTCGATTTTAAACATTACACTGCCGGGTTTCATGAGATGTTGATGTTTCAGGTAATAAAAGTGTCAATGATGACAGCTCTCTATCAGTCTACTTATTTAACATCAGATATCTCTGTAATGCAGCAGTGTAATGGCTAGTAAAATGACTATTTGTCATAGAACAATTATTTTTTAGATATTTTAAAAGACATAAATTGCTGTCAAATTAGAGCGAAAGAGTTCTGTGCATAAACAGTACTTATCCGCTGTATTGGGTCTTAAGTCAACCAGTAAATACCCATAGGGTTGACTGGTTGCATCTTTAAAGACATCTAAAAAGAAATGTGTTTTGCTAGGGTACATTTGTCTAGCAAGGATTGTTATCCATAATTTATCTTTTGTACTATTTGTTTAATAATACTTGTAATTTTCTATATATATATTTTTCTTTATTCTTGCGTGTGTGATTTAATCATGTAATCCTTGCAATTATTTGTTTTATTGATGTATTTATTTATTTTTCTTATGTGTATATTATAAATACTGTGAGTGTTATAATTCTCGACATGTGAATATATGGTAAAAATAAAATAAAATAAAAGAATAGAAGTGGTCAGAGATTTGTAAATTTAATACATTGAAACAATTAACATAAAAACATCCAATCATTAAAACCTGGCAAGCATTATCAAACATAATAAATTGAAATAGTAAGCATATGATTGATAGTTGCTCATGTTCCTGATATATTAATGTTTACAGTGTAACAATCTGAAATGAACTAAAATCAATAAATAATAAAGTAAGTATTAATGGATGTACCAGCAACTAATAAATTGCACAGTCCTGCATATGAGATGGAAACTGATAGAAAGCAATTATAGGATGTTGTAAATTCCAATTTGTATTTGTTTTTACTGTCTGTGGACATGTCTGAGAGCAGCAGCTGTGAGGGGGAGCTGCTCCACAGCAGCCATTTTGGAGACTCCAAGGGGTGTCTCCTAGGTAAGTTTGGCTCTCAATTTATAAACATATATATGTGACCCAACATTGGGACTCTCATTGTTAGAGTTAGGACCACCATATACAGAATGGCCTTGCTGGTGGCTGGTGGCTTATAATATGTGTAACAAAGATTTCTGTGTTTTATTTTACAGATAGAACAGCATAGTTTGTTACTGGTTTATGGCAGTGTGATGGGGCTTTTTTTCCCTTTGTTTCTGTGGCTAGCAGACTAACCCCCTGCCTTTCACGCACCTGTTCACATTTACCTATAAATTGATTGAGCAACTTCCATTCTCTGTGTATATTATAAATACTGTGAATGTTATAATTTTCGACATGTGAATATATGGTAAAAATAATAGAATAAAAGAATAGAAGTGGTCAGAGATTTGTAAATTTAATAAATTGAATCAAATCATTAAAACCTAATGGCAAGCATTATCAAACATAATAAATTGAAATAGTAAGCATATGATTGATAGTTGCTCATGTTCCTGATATATTAATGTTTACAGTGTAACAATCTGAAATGAACTAAAATCAATAAATAATAAAGTAAGTAATAATGGATGTACCAGCAACTAATAAATTGCACAGTCCTGCATATGAGATGAAAACTGATAGAAAGCAATTATAGGATGTTGTAAATCCAATTTGTATCAACTTGTATAAGAAAGTAACACACACCAAATCGCACATAGCAGGGTAAGTGAATCTCCATATCCAGCTCATAAGGAAACGCTATATTATTACCTGTTAATATGGTTTCTTAGACTCCTCCATGGCAGCATACACAATGGGTTAACTCCTCCTTCAGAACCAGGACAGGATCAAAGAAAGACACGGAGGTATATAAGGGCCGCACTTCCTCCATCCTGTGTCTTCCATTCTTGCTTAGCTAATCACAAAAAAATAAACTGATACATCTCATTAATAACAACATTAGGGCTGGGTATTACCTGTATGCTGCCTTGGAGGAGTCTAGGAAATCATATTGGACCGGATTCAGAGCTATGCATCCGTGTGAAATTCACACGGATGCAAAGCTATTTAGTGCAACTGCGCATGCGCAAAAGGCGCAAGGAAGTCGGATTGCTGGCGGAGTTTATGGTATCCGCCAGCATCCGACTCCAACTGAAAAGGGGGGTGTGCCAGGATATTTAAAGCTCCGCTTTTCTCATTTAAATATTCCCTGCACACGAGTCCGCTGCATGCGAAATAGCCCTACGATTCCACCAGCTCAGAGCTAGTGGAATCGTAGAGGCAGCTCACCAGAGCTTAAAAAAAAATGTAAAAAAAACAAAAAACGCTGTATATTAAAAAATTAACCCCTTCCCCCGGCTGCCCCGCCGCCGCAGCCTATGTGTAAAAAAAATAAATAACTCCCGGCCGACAGGGCATACTGCAGGTAGTAGAACTACAGGCGCAAGCATGCCCATGAATGACAGGGCATGCTAGCGCTTGTAGAACTACTATCGGCAGCATG
>WWET01006377.1:1866-21480 GCA_011038615.1 Limnodynastes dumerilii
AGGGGGAACCGGGAAATCGAACACTGCGCTTCGTCAGGGCCTCGGCAGGGGGAGCCCTCCTCGCTGGGGTGGAGGGGGCTCGTCCTCCGCCCGGCAGCTGAGTGCCTCTATTGGTCGGAAGGTCAGGGCCACGCAGACTGCAGCCGGCGTTTGGCTCCACCGCCCCCGCCACCGGTGGGGAGGGGGTGCAATGTGGGCGAGGAGGGACCGGTCCCCGCGGAAGGGACCGGATCGCGGTCTCGAGGACGAGGAAGGGAGACGGTCGAATTCTCAACCGCGGCCGTTCGGTTGTCGCCTGGCTTCCTGTCCTGGACGCAAAGAGCCATTCGATCAGGGTGGGAGCCGGACTCGCGCCCGTGGCTGTCTGCGCGTTTTCGTTTTTGATTCGACTTGTTTGTTTTTTCTTTTCTCGTTTGTTCTCCCTGAAAAGAGGGAGAAGACAAGAAAAAGAAAGAAAACAAATAAAAGGGAAGGATAACGGAACTATAAGAAAAAGAAAAGAAAAGAAAAAAACACACACAGTCCCCACTTTCACATGCGTGGGGGCGCCAGCGAGTGGGTCCAGGCCAGATCCGGGCTTGGCCACCTGGTGCCCAAGAGCCGCTTCCTGGCCTTATGGCCTGGCAAGCCCGCGCTCCCGGCCTCCCTCGCATTGATTCCCAAAGTAAACTTTCGTCAGTCTGCGACGGATAGGCAGTGCCCAATTCAGCGGTACGAAGCGCTCACGGCGCCCAAGACTCCGGAACTGCGTGGGGAATCGTAGCCCTCTGCCAGACATTCATAGAAATCCGAGGGTGCCTGCGATTCCCAGCGAGTCGACAGCAGGGGGAGCCGGAGAGCGACCAGGGGGGACGTTTGCGAAATCCCGCCCGGCCTCCCCCGCCGGATTTCCCCCTTGAACGGAAGGAAGCCCCATTCTGCGGTAAGACAGCCCCGAAGCCCGGAAAAAGCGCCGCTTCCCTCCGGAAGAGGCCCGCGGAGGCTCCGGATCAGCCCTCGCTCGGGAGCTGGGGGCTTTGACCTAGCCGAAGGGGGGGAAAAAAAGGTCATGCCGAGTCCAGGGGAGCGATCCCAAAATCCTACCCAGGTTCCTGGAACCACCGCCCGGCCGCCCTCGCCGGATCCCCTCCCCTTGAACGGAAAGGAGTCCCGTTCTGCGGGAGGACGACCCCGAAGCCCGGAAAAAGCGTCGCTTCCTTCCGGAGGAGGCCCCAGATCAGCCCTCACTTGGGAGCTGGGGGCTTCGCCCTAGCCGAAAGAGGGGGGGAGGCCATGCCGAGTCCAGGAGAGAGATCCCGAAATCTTACCCGGGCCCTCACCGGATCCCCCCCCCCTGAACGGAAGGGAGCCCCGTCCTGCGGGAGGACGACCCCGAAACCCGGAAAAAGTGCCGCATCCCTCCGCAAGAAGCCCTCGGAGGTCCCGGATCAGCCCTCGCCCCGGAGACGGGGGCTTGCCCCAAGCGGAAAACGCCAACACCAAGTCCCCGTTATGAAATCCTACCCGACCCCCTGGATCTGACGCCTGAGCCCGGTTCCCCCCTCTCATAAATTGAGGGGGCTCTTTGCCCGGAGGGAAGAGGCCCCAGGGGAGCCCTTATTGCCGCCTGCTGGCCTCCCGGCCTCCTTCGCATTGATTGCCAAAGTCAACTTTCGTCGCCGTGCAATGGATGGGCAGCACCTGCTTTAGTGGTGCGAAGTGCTCGCGGCTCCCGGGACTCCGGAACTGCGAGGCGGATCGGAGCCCTCTGCCAGACTTCATAGAAATGCAAAGGAGCCTGCGATTTCCAGCGAGCCAACAGCAGGGGGAGCTGGAGAGCGACCAGGGGGGACGATCCCGAGGCACTGCCCGGGCTTCTGGAACCGCCGCCCGCTGTCCCCGCCCCCCGCCGGATCCCCCCCTTGAACGGAAGGGAGCCCCATCCTGCGGGAAGACGGCCCGGAAAAGGCGCCGCTTCCCTCCGGAGGAGGCCCCGGATCAGCCGTCACTCGGGAGCTGGGGGCTTCGACCTAGCCGAAGGGAAAAAAAAGGCCATGCCGAGTCCAGGGGAGCGATCCCGAAATCCCGCCCAGCCTCCTGGAACCACTGCCCGGCCACCCTTACCGGATCCCCCCCTTGAATGGAAGGGAGCCCTGTCCTGCGGGAGGACGGCCTCGAAGCCCAGAGAAAGCGCCGCTTCCCTCTGGAGGAGGCCCCAGATCAGCCCTGGCTTGGGAGCTGGGGACTTCGCCCTAGCCGAAGAGAAAAAAGGTAGGTAGGTAGTTTTTAGGTAGTTACCTACTGGTAACTAGTACAAATATTATAATCAATTTTATTTCTAAAGATAAATATTTAAAAAATAAAATGGGTTAAAAAAGACATTAGGTTCTACAAACAGACCCTGGAAATGATAAAACCAAAACAACTACATAATCTGTTGGTGCTATATAAAATACGGTTAAATAAATAAATAAATAAATAACACCTATGAATTAGAGCCGTTATTGGTATCTACATATCACCCTGTATAGTTCACAATAAATGAGTATACAACATAATTTAACAATTTAAATTCATGAGTTCATGCATATGTTGTATAATAAGAACCACACTGCTGCTTCTACATGCAGAGATGGGTTATAAAAATGAATCTGTTTGGCCAATTATTATGGAATAGTACAGACTAGGTCACTAGGTGCAGCATATGACAAATTCCTATTATATGAGTGTATCTCCTGGATATTTAGTTACACCCTGGTTGGTCTTAATCTTCAGACATATTTGTCTATTCAAAAATTTGTAGAGAATAATACTTTAGCAGACAGCAGTTGGGTTAGTTGTGCACATTAATCAAGATATATTAATTTCAGGAATCTGGCCAGATAAGTTCAAATGTACATTTAAAAATAGGTTAATCAGATCTGATGGATTTAAGGGATTTGATTTGCTCACGGTACTGTGGTGAATTGATGCACTGGACAAACTTGGAGTTTGTGTTGATCTAAATAGCGAGTTTACAGTAATGGCATTAGGTGATGATGAGGCTGTAAAGCTCTGATCTCTTCTTTCACGCAGTTAAATTAGTAGCCCCTACAAGAAAGTGGCAGGCGGGGGTAATCGTAAAGAATAAATACACCAAATAGATTTGAAATCGTAGGGTATACTGGGAAGACTCGCACCAGAAGCCAATGTTGCTTCTTTCATGGCCCGCTGGTTGGCCGTGAGCAGGTGACCCTCTGAGGCTTAATAGTTATGGCAGTCTGTGAAACTTCGATCTCCTCATACATATGATCTAAGAAATAAGAGGTCGATAGCTCTCAGGCCTATTATGGGGAAATCTTAATAAAGATAGTATTAGTATGTGGATCGGGTGTCTCTGTTTTAAAGACAGAGGTTGTGAGGCTAAATATAATAAGAGCAAAGATGTAGGGCAAGACTGGAGATTGAGATGATGGTTATCAGGGGGATGATGGTGAGGTAGTGCCTCAGGGGGGTGGTGAGAAATATGAAATGTTACCAGAATGAATTACAGGAGGGAAATTGTTCAGCAAGTCAAAAGTGGGATGTTATGGGTCAGTGGGGGAAAGACCCAAAGATAAGTTCCTGAGATGTATTGTTGGTAGTTGCTGCTGAATGCTGGTATGTGTGTCTTCACAGTGGTCTGTCCGTGGAGACGCATGCGTGAAGTCACTCAGGTATTCAGGGGTTGAGAGCGACGGTAGCCGACTAAGGAAACAAAAGGGAGAAAAGCTCCAAGATAGTGTAGTATGTATGTGACTGTTTTAAGGGTATACTAAGGGGCTAAGTGGCTAAGGGGGGAGGGACAGGAATGGGTCAGGGGACTGGCTGTGGGCTGTCCCCGGGGTGGGGAGGTGCCATAATCCATGGAGGAGATTGAGGGGAGGAGGCGTAAAGACCGCATATACGCAATCTACGTTGCAAGAAGTAACGTAGATTAAGTTACAAAATTACTGCGCGTGCGCAGTAGCACTTTTCTGAAAACTCCAGCCGCAATTGCAATGCGGCCGGAACTCTGCATATGGCCCACTAATACTATCTTTATTAAGATATCCACCCACACTAGGCCTGAGCGCTATGAGCCCCTTATTTTTCTTGTCTACATTTGTTGCGTCTGTCATTTTGGGGACAGAGAAATGGACCAGCAGCTCGCCATACTACTTCTGGCACACCACCCTGAGTACTGTTAGTGCTACAAACTCTTTTGTCTACTATCTAAGAAATAAATTTCACTTATAGTTGGTGAGTTAAATGGCCAAATATAATGATGGTATCCTAAATAAGGAGGTGGTAGTACCATCCTTTGAGGCGTTTCTTCCTCAATCAGGATTATCAAACCATAAGATTACCCTGCTAAACAATATCCTTTCCCCAGACCTAACTTGTCCATTCATCAGGTCCAACAATTGGTTTGCAGCGTGAATTTCTGAATGGGGACATTTTTTCAATACACAAAGCTGACAATTAGCTGTTGGCTGTGTGCATACTTAAAATTTCAGTTTTACAGGGGCACGTGGAACTCGAGTCTTGGGTAGGGTGATATGAAAAGCTAAGCAATAGGCAGACCTATATAGCTGTTAGTAGGGCCTTTAGTTATTTTAATTTTGTTTATATTTTTTTATTTATTCAGTCTCAACTATTGATTAATTCTCTGTCTTTTTATATTTGCATATTTTCCAGTTATCTTTCTCCAATTCCCTTCTAGTAAATATAGTATATTTTCTCTCTATTATCCTCCAAGAAAATATGTTTCTATGTTCTCTTTGTAGTTTAGGGTTTTTTAATGCTGTGATACTTATGAGTATGTTAAGTATGTATTTAACATATTAATTAACATATTTTTGAGCAACAAATTGCTATTATGACATTATTTAAATAACCAAATGATAATGATGGGGGATTTCCCTCTGAAGAAACTGAACTGATGCAGTGAAACACATAAGAGTAAAATACCAATTACCCTCAAGGGTCTAACAAATCCACTGACAAGCTGCTAAAGAACTGCTTAACACACAGCTCATCCAATAGTTGTAACGGAATATTTGCAGCCCAGTTCACTGAACTAAATTCAAATATCCTATACACGTGTGCTCTGTATGTGAATAACGGGCCGGATCCAGAACTACGTCCGTCTTACATAGACGGACGTAATTCAATGAACAATAAAAGACCGCATATACGCAATCTACGTATCAAAACAATACGCAGATTACGTACAATAGCTACTACGCATGCGCAGTAGCTATTGTTCATTAAATTACGTCCGTCTATGGAAGACGGACGTAGTTCTGGATCTACCCCAATGTCAGTACTGTAAGGACCATTGGTCTACAATCAGAAATCTACATCTGACTGGGAACCCACACAGAGGAGATCAGGCTGAAAAATTCATAGTGAGGAGCACTGAACGCTAGGAGAAGCAAAATTACCCATTTCCGTGTAGAAGATTCATATGATTTTGGAGTACTATCACGATTTGCTGACAGATTTATGGAAAGCCTGACACTAACAGCGTTAAGATCATAGAGCAGGGATTATTACTACTCTGCTTAAACAGATTGGAGCTGCTTGCTACTTGTCCAGTTACTGGGATAGGAATGAACTTATGATAATTTTGGACCTTGTTAAGTGCATAAACTTAGTTACACCTGGGCTAAACCATGTTGATTTCAGGGGAGTCATCTTTCATCTGCTGCAAACTGTATTAGAGTTGAGAGGTGATGTTTCCTATCCCAAGTCTAAATAACAGTGTAATAGTAAAGCTGGTCAGTATCTGTGTGTAGTAAGCAATTCAAGATATATCCCTGCATGCAAAGTATACAATTAACTTGACTCCCCCTGAATTCAATATGGTTTAGCCCAGGTGTAACTAAGTTAATGCACTTAACAAGGTCTGGATCCAGCCCTTTGTGTCATTTTGTATGGACATCTTTATAAATATTAGTGGAATACTGATTTTGAGGGTTTTTTAATACTTTTTGAAGTACTTTTTACTGCTTACTTTATGAGAGTTTTTATGGTGTTTTATTGATATTACTATTTTATGTAAAGTGTTGTGGACCTGCCGAAAACAGCTCAATAATTCATTGTTTTAATGTGATTCTATTAATATATTTAAAGGCTGTTCACTTTGCAATTTGTGACATTAACTCCATTGTTTGGGCAGTATTAGAGGTGCTCTTGTTTCTTTCTATATAAACATTTTACAGGAACTACATGGAACAGGAGCTAGGGGAAGTTTGGCATTGTGGGATTTTTTCAATCTATTATGGCCTTATATAGGGGTTCCTCAGCATGAGTTTTTAGCTATGAATATCTGTCACCTGCCTACAATGGACCTGATCCAGACCTACGCTGGTGTGTGTAGCGTATTATCGCCGAACGTACCACCGATGCACGGCAATAGGCACTCCCCTTGCTCGTACCTAGTTTAGCATCCAAGCCAATCAGCGGTCATTATGCTCAGGGAAACACCAGACCCAGAAGATTAACCATGAGAGTTATTGGGGCAGCATTTATACAAAAGTATTAACAGAATATTCTTGGTGCACCAATCTCCCCCTCACATTTCACTTTTTGTATATTTTTCTTGTTGATATATTCATATATGCTATGTTCCCATTTCATTTTTTAAATAATGACTTAAACTTACTGATTAAAAAGAGTTTGTAGGTTTAATTACAGTAAATACTTCGTAGAACAATCTTCATAGATCCAGACCTAAGTTTTTTACACGTTCAATCGTGTAGCATATTTATGCTATCGTAGGTACTATGCACACCCCTAGGAACTCCCCTCGCTCCTGCGTAATTTACTCCCTACCTTAATGTTTCCAAGCATAAGTACGGACATATGTAATGGATTGACGTACGTAACGGCCTAACCCAGCCCATACTGTACAATTTAAATGTATCCCTCTGCCTTCAAAGCGCATTTGGATGACCCCTTTGTTTGTAATTACGCTGAAGTTACGTACGATCAGCGTTACATTGCGTAACATCTGCCGCATGCATGCGCAGTTCATACAAGTAGGCGATTTTACGACAGTGGCTAACGTAAATACACTAGCGTACAGAGGTCGGGATCTGGCCCAATGGGCCAGATCCAGAACAACACTTGTGAGCGAATTTACGCGTGGCTTAGACGTAAAATTGCCTTTTGGTAAGTACTGCGCATGCGCACCATAGATAATACGCACCGTAACGTAGCATAATTGTGAACGTATGGGCCATTCGCATATGTGTCACGTAAAAACTTACGTGTGGGCGTGCCAAATTTACGTGAGTCCAAAATACGTCTGAAATACGTTAAGTAGGCGTGGGTTTGTATTTAAAGTGTACAGTATGGGCGTGCTTAGCTGCGTAAATACGTGTTGCTCTATTTGTCCTTTTACTATGTTCTACAATAATCATTTTTGACCACCTTAATAAACACATTACATACCCATACACAATACTGTAATAGATTCACAAGTTATTTAACACAACACGATGATTGGTGAGAAATTAAAAACTTATAATAAATATCATCCATATATTTATACACAATATAAATAAAAATCATTATAAATCTTTATAGCTTTTCTAAGTTTGTTATACATAAAACTATAGACAACAAAAAATATAAACACAAAAGTCTTTTTTTTTTTTTTAAAGAAAGAGATGGACTTCATCAATTAGAAACAAACTTTCCTAATTATCAAGAAATCTTAATAGAGACCTGGTCACAATACCCCAGGGGCCATATTATACCTTTCAATATGATCATATTGTGACGGGGAGCACATACAGCCTTCTAAAATCATTTCACCAATTTAACTTACACGGTCCAGAAAAAACACAAGCAAATACAAGTGCAACTTTAAATCCAACTCTAAAATACAGGAATCTTTAAACTACCCCTAGATTCATATATAAAAACCTTAAAATTCTATTTCTGTTTTATAATGCAGACCTAAAAAGAAAAAAGGACTAGATATCTAATCATAAAAGAAAAATTATGCAATGCTAAATAAATGTAACTCTAAATTAACTCTAAATTTTACTCTAAAAGAGCAGTAACACAAATGATTAGTACCTTCTAAGTTTTAAGTCACCATATTTCCTCAAAGTAAAAGGAATATGGTACTTTTTTCACAGATAAAAATCTAGGTCTACGATGTAATTCCATAATCCCAAATATGGAGAGGGGCAAAAGGAGACCGCTTTTGGACATGTAAATCCAGAAACTTTCCAATCTACTGTACCATTTGATACAACGAAAAGCTAAAATCTGAGACATAAAATGCAATTCTAAACGTGAACTCTAAAAGGTGCTTCTCATTATCTACCTTGCAAATAATTTGGAACCTCCTATAACTTAATTATTTTGACCGTATAAATCTAAAAAAAATAGGGGGTAGGACAGCCATTGAGATCTAAAATATGGATGGGAAGAGAAGGCGCATAAAATATGGGGGATAAATAATAAAAGCAGCCCTATCTCACGCGGGGTACTACAAACCCCAGAAATGCTCAAATATAAACAAATAAAAATGTGGTTGGGTGCTGAGGGAAATAAATAATTTAAAAATAATTTAAAAATGGAATAAAGCCAGAAGGGATTTAAATAAGAGAAATTTAACCAAAAATATATCTCAAACAACTATATACAGTAAATACTTAAACATAAACGGGATTCTATATTTAAATAATCTCACAATTGATACATCAAGAAAATTAATCAAAAAGGGGCATAATTCAAATTAATACAAAAATGCCATTAGAAATATACAGTTTGGTCAGCAGATGACAGTACAGGTCTTCTTTCAAAAAATTAGAAGCAATCCTGAGGCTTGAAATACAATGTAACTGTTTATACTAATAAATAAATCAATCAATCAATCAATAAATAAATAGAGTAAAAAAATCACTTATAGTCTTGCAGTGTTGAGATCCTTAAGCTAGGAGTAGGTCCCACTGGTAAAAGCCTTTAAGTTCTGGTATAAGTTAATGCATCCACGGGGAAGGTTACTTCAAATTCTCTGTGGGTAAATCTCTATATCATAAAAGTTCTTCCTGGTATAGGTCTTTAGACTTGCGATGTTTCCCTCATTGTTTGTTCAATGAAAATAGATTTAAATACACCTCATTATCTACTATCAAAATTATTGACTTAAGTATAAAGTTGGCTTCCGCTAATAAACATAGATATCCTTTCTGATCTAGTTAGATAGTTGAATTGTTTAATAAGCTTGTTATTACAATACATAAGACCACACACATTTGTTGGTTTCTTTATAAGATTTCTCTTTATGAACGTTATCATTAAATGTTTTTTACTATTATTAAGAAAATAATTTATACACTAAAGTAAAACCCTATTCTTAGTGGGGGAGTATTACAAATATGACATGACAATGTTTTAACTTTATTCATTTACTCTATTTCATAATAGACACCACCTCAGTTAAAAATATTTGTGATCTTGCTTTTTTTATTTCTAAACTCTGCCTCTATAGTCATAAATCATACCTAATCTAGTCCAGTAGATGGATGACGAGGAA
This sequence comes from Limnodynastes dumerilii, assembly GCA_011038615.1. Classification (NCBI taxonomy): domain Eukaryota; kingdom Metazoa; phylum Chordata; class Amphibia; order Anura; family Limnodynastidae; genus Limnodynastes; species Limnodynastes dumerilii. Next base: position 11,408 of record WWET01006377.1, read on the forward strand.
AGGATCATTTTAATTGTGAAAGTAGAATTATACATTAGAGGTGAAGTTTCTTAGCTCAACTATAGTTTAAAGATTAAACATAAAGCTATGCTATATTTGAGTTCTATGTGCAAAAGTAAAGTATTTTCCATGCATGCGTTCATAATTACAGTTATTTAGCACTCCTTACTTTGCAAAATGGTTTATCCGAGCCTTACACTTGCATCTGTGGTGCTTTTACTCTCAAACTCTGGATCAGCCCCTTGGTCTTGAGTCAGACTCTGCATCTCTGATCTAGTGTGGAGTGTCTGACGTGAAGCGTTGTGTGTTACAAGAAGCCAGCTCTAAGGTTCATGTGAAAGCTACAGCGACCCTCGAATATTTGTGCTGCTGAAAACCATGTTTGTGTCTAATATATTTATTTAGTTTATTGTGTCTTTCATACATACAGTCTCTCATTAAATAATGCAGAGGTATGAAACTTGTTGCCCTCCAGGTGTTGGAATGACTAAAAGTTGTATCATGTCCCACCAGAACAAACATAACTGATAGTCAAAATATTATAATGGACAGTGCCGCCATCATCAAATGTGGGGCCTGGGATCCAGCCATGGGGCTCCTTCCCCTAGGTGACGTCATTGGTGATGTCACATGGGGCGGGACAGAACAGGCACTCTTTAACAGTGGGCTGGAACTTCCCTGCGCATTGGCTGGCTACCGAATAGCGCTGAGTAGCAAGTAATGGCGGTAGGATACAGCCGATACCTGCTGCTACAGAGCTAGGTAATTATGGTTGGGCCCCTACCAGGTCCGGGCCAGGGACAATAGTCACCCACTGATGGCGGCCCTGATAATGGGACAGCATAAATGGATAATATCAAATTAATATTTCTAGAAAAACAGAGAGGTGAATTCTTATGTGGGGACTGTGTGAGGCGCTACTTACCTATCAGTTTTTTAAAGTTGGTTCTCCTTTTAAGTAGTTCACGGTGAAGAAAGAAGAAATTAATAACTATTTGGTTTGGTAGTAGGTCTAGAAGATAAGTTTCTATTTAAACAGGCAAACAAACATCTGTACTATAGAATTATAATGAGACATGAAGGTAACAAATAGAGTTATATCTTAAGCTGGCCATACACTAGAACGATTATGGTTCCGATTTTGCAATCATTGTGTTATCGTTCAAATTATCGTTCAAGTGTATGGTAACGATTTTATGGGCGATCATCCAATAATCGTCTAAAAAGCAGTTTTCAATCCAATAATCATCTAAAAAGCTGTTTTGAACGATTATTGGATCGTTTGACATGTTTGATTTAAATCGTGCCAAAGCGAAAGATAAAATGTAAAATCGCACAGTGTATGGGCATTTAACGATAATTGTGACATCGCCGCTGATAACTACCTGGTGACGTTAGGACGAACGTAGGTGTGATTATGCTAATATTCCATGACACCTTCTCCTTTCCATCTGAATGTGCATAATATTTTGGACTTCTTGTAATGGCGTCTGCATGTGCACATGATCTTTGGACTTCTTGGCATGGAGCCTGAACGTGCATAAGATCTTTTGACTTCTTGTAATGGCGTCTGCATGTGCATATGAACTTTGGACTTCTTGGAATCGAGCCTACTATGACTATTTCCTGCAGTGAACTTAGCTCTGCCCCACACTCAGGACAGCCCGTTATGCAAATTCGTACTGAAAAATCGTCCGATAAAATTTTTTTCATCAGCACGTGTATGGTCAAAACCGATATTTGGGGGGCGATAAAAGGAGATGGAAAATCAGAGTTTTTATTAATATCGGACGATTTTAGGCGATTTTCGTCTAATGTATGGCGCAGATATCATTTTGGAGTCTAGAGGACTCTACGCGAAAAATCGTTAGGATTATCGGGGAATTCATGCGATTTTAGATAATCGTTCTAGTGTATGGCCAGCTATAGAATGAAGTATCAGCGAGATGTGATAGAAAAGAACTCTTAAAGCCAGATTTAAAATTATCCATTTTAAGATCCAAGTGATAGGACTGACAAATACATTACTTTCATCCTACCCCCCTCTAAGACCCAGATGACATAACTAATTTAAATGTAAGCTATTCTTATTGAATAATAAAAACAATACATTTATATCATGGTGCAAATGCTGGGAATTCCCGACAATTAGGAATTTCTTGTTTGTTAGCTGTCTAATATATGATCCTTATAGGAGATTTAATGAAGTGTTGGATAAATGCCGCAGCATACAATGTCTAGTAATAATGGACCGGATTCAGAGATGCATTTTTTGAAAGCACGCAATTATACGCGTACATGTAGTAAGCCAACACCCATAACAATCCCCTCACGCCATAGATGGTAGATTTACACCTTCATAGAGCACTTTAACTTTACGTGTGTACTTACGTGCGTATATGTATTCGGTACATGCAAATCTAGCTAAATGCGCCCTCAAAGGTTAATTGAAATGCCCCCCCATCCTCTTTCGCGCAACTTTTTCTAGAACATTTTTCAACCCCGCCCCTCTATACGTATATCCCCAAGTGCGAGTCACACGTCTGTGCCTAAAGCACTTACATGCGTGTAATCTATGTAACTTACATAAAGTTACGACGCATGTGCATTTAAAACGTACCTAAAAAGTATGCACGTAACACTACGTGAAAACGTATCTGTGAATAAGGTCTAATTTTACTAGTATAAGTATTATTATATTGATGGAAAATAGATTGGTTGGAATTAAATATAATAAAAGTAAAGTAATAAATACCGGAAAAATTAGAGACTATAAATCCAGTGTACGCATACCCCTACTTACTACCTTTTAAAAGACTAAGGTTGAAATGCATTGGTGGTGTTGTATACAGGAGGGTAAGCCAGATACTGAGGTGTCCACTCCACTTCCTACATATCCCGGGATTCCATCTTATTGCAGCAGCAGTGTATCTGGTACGGAACTCCCCCGTGGGGGGTGATTAGTTCTCCCTTTATGATTTTATATTTTATGTTTTAATACTTTTTTATCTGCTTATTTTTGTATGTTTAATACATTTTACCCATTTAAGATTTTACATATGTGGCCATTTTTTCTCCCACCATAATTTTTTTCTTTCACTTTTAAGGGTAATAAAATTTTATTTGTTTTGGATACAATTTGTTGAATGCTGGACTGTCAGTAATTTATTTTCATAATTTTTCGTGTCACAAGTTTTTTGTCAAAATATTAGTTGAATTATTATTGTGTTTTGTGTCCACCTTGTGGATTGTTGGATCATTTATGTCACTTATTTTTAATACTAATTATTTTTGTAATATTTTAAGTTTCTCACACAGTGCCAATATAAGTATTCACCTCTGTTTTTCTATTCACATAAGTTTTAATACGTAGTGGATTGTATTAGTAATTCTTTATTGTGGCTGCTTTTTGTGTCATTGTGCCATCTTCTATTGTAATTTATTATTTATCAAGTTAATATTTCTGAATACAGACAATTGCAGTAATTGAGGAAATGGAGAAATCTTACACAGACTTATCAAGTCAGTAAAAGTTGAATGCAAACATGAAATGTATTGTTCAGTAGGTTTAACTATTACCTATTCCTTCGGTCTTGAGTAATCTTATCTGGAGATCAATTATACACTGCTCAAAAAAATAAAGGGAACACTTAAACAACACAATGGGCCTGATTCAGAGGCTGAAAATAAGAACCTAAAGTTACACCTGGGCTAAACCATGTTGATTTCAGGGGAGTCAAATTTCATTTGTTGCAACAGTATTATAGTTAAAAGGTGATGTTTCCCAGCTCAAGTCTAATTAGCAGTTTAAAAGTGAAGCTGATCAGGTATATGTGTGCAATAAGTAAAAGCAAAGCATTCTCCCTGCATGCACAGAATAAAATTAACTTGACTCCCCCTGAAATCAACATGGTTTAGCCCAGGTGTAACTTTAAGTTCTTATTTTCAATCTCTGAATCAGGGCCTAATTGCGTATACTTAAGAACCTAAAACTTTCTTAACTGGTCCCATATGCCTAAAATGTCTGTCTGTCTCTGAAAATGACCAAATACACATTTTGATGTCTGTTGTTGCTTACAGAGGTGTCAGAATTGTGATCTTTGTTTTTTTAGGAAGTGTCTGGTGAAAATGTGGGATCTTTAACATCATCAGAAGAGAGAAAAGAGAAAATTCCAAGTCCACACCTCAGCCAAATGGTGGTTCTTACCGCGAGTGGCACCTTGTATGGACTTGCCGAGCGCGTGGTAGCGACAGAATCCTTGTACCAATCTCAGAGAGACTTTAAACCACATATCCAAAATGGAGGCAGCTACAAAATCAGTTTATAAAGTAATATATATGACTGGTGCACAAGGCAAGGGGAATTTGTACAAAAAACAAGACATGGCCTGGCACTCTAGCCATTACTCAGTTACTAATCATGAACTTCTATCTTTAAAATAAAAATCAGAGAATTAGTTACAAATATCTGCAGATACGTGATAAGCTGTTCGCCACTTACAAGGCTTCTCTGCTGAACAGTCCTAACTCTAATCTTAACTCTAAATAGAGCCCCAACTTTGGGTCACATATCCAATATCTTTCTAAACCAAGAGCATGCCTCACATGGAGATTCCCAGGTCTCCCAAACTGCTACTCTGAGACCGCACCCCCTCTCAGCCGCAATCTCAGAGAGACTTTAAACCATATATCCAAAATGGAGGCTGCTACAAATTAGTTTAAGTAATATATATAACAGGTGCACAAGGCAAGGGGAATTTGTACAAAAAACAAGACATGGCCTGGCACTCTAACCATTACTCAGTTACTAATCATGAACTTCTATCTTTAAAATAGAAAATCAGAGAATTAGTTACAAATATCTGCAGATACGTGATAAGCTGTTCGTCACTTACAAGGCTTATAGAAAATCAGAGAATTAGTTACAAATATCTGCAGATACGTGATAAGCTGTTCGTCACTTATAAGGCTTCTCTGCTGAACAGTCCTAACTCTAATCTTAACTCTTTATGTACGTGCTATACGTAATCTCACTGACAGACGTACCCGAGGATCTGGACCAGAGAGTGTATGACATCCTGTGAATTGAATGGGCGACATTAGCTCTATTGTCTTATCTTTGCAGGAAGATTGCAACTGGTAAATGGTAAGTTAACAAATATTTAATGATTTACAAATGGGCTACAATCTAGCTTCCTTAACATACCTCAAAAGCAGCACTATTTCAGGGAAATTGAGTCTGTTTCAACTATGTGTAACTATGGTGGAAATATACTGGAATTTTCGAAGAGAAAATTAGGTGAAAATTACCACCTTGGCAAACCATGCACACAGATACTGGCCAGCTTTACTTTTACACTTTTTTTTTAACTTGGGCTAGGAAACATCACTTCTCAACTCCAATACAATATGCAACAGATGAAATTTGACTTTGCTATCATTCAATATGTTTTTTGCAAAGTTTTGCCACTTGATTTCCTATTATTTTCAAACTCTACATCTAATGCATTAAATTTACGCCAGTGATGCATACAGATTTGCCATTGCTATTGGTTGTTCTACCTTTCCATGCCTCCATATTATTTTAGAAAGCTTAATAAAAAGCTGATTGTTTTCTGAAAATAATGGATCAAAATCCCCCACATTATTCAGATGTAAAGTGTTGTTTATCATAATCCAAATCACAATATCCAGGGGTTCAAGGAATTCTCTGTTTTCAGTAAAAAATAACGTATGATTATAGGAAATTGTCATCCGGATTTTCTTCAAAAAGTTTTTCAGCTTTAAAAAAACAAAAACAAAACATGATATTATAATTTTTACTGTAAGTGAGTATAAAGATGAATGATTCCGGAAACTTTAACAATTTTGTGGCTTTGTGGTAAAATATTTATAGAAAACAAACAAATTTTGCATTAATAAATGTTTGTCCTCAAAAGTGTTTTTTACTCACCCTGTGTTGATAATTAAATTGTTGTAAACCATGGTTTACTCTGTACTTAGTCATGTAAATATACAGGTCATGTAAAGCTTGTGCCATACTAATGACTGAAATATAAACATTGTAGGTGCCTGGGTCTCCGCTAAAATCTATTGTTTCTGTTAAATTTTCCATCCCAGAGCAGTTATGAAGATTTCTCTTAATAGTTTGTGATATTATTGCATTTTTTAGAGAATCTTTTGACAAGCAATTAAAGATATATATCCAGATCTCTTCCAGTAACATGTCTGAGGGATGATTGGATGGGTGAAGACTACAAAAATGTTTATATAATTCAGGGATAAAACGTGTAAAAGGGGAGAACACTAAACTGTAATTCATTAGTCCACCCATAACAGGAAGCAAAAGTTCATATGCAAATGACCATGAAGGTGGAAGGATAAAAGTCTTATTAATCAAATGACATTTTAGTTCAAATAAAGACCTTATTAAATGAATTTTGAATGTCCCACAAATAATAATAATCTCAGATGATAATCTTCTAAATTTAACAGGATGGATAAAATACACAGTGCTACTAAGTTTTAATTTTTGTTCCATACAGATGCCATACTTCTGAAATATCTGGCTCACATGTAACATCTCACGTTCTCCAGAATCATCATCTGATGTGACGACCGTCACCCAGTTCCACCTAAATTTTTTTAATAACTTTGCAATGGCGACATGTTGGACATGGTAGTTTTGAACTGTGCGAAAAAAGTTGGGATAAAGAGTTCTATCACTTAAAAGCGGGTCTCGCGCTCCGTAGCTGATCTAGAACAGTAAGGGAACATTTTAACAATTAAGAAAATCACTAAATGCAGGGTTATTTTTGTATGAAATTGTCCAGGTACTCCCCTAAAGTTATTAATAATTACAACTGTCCCACAATGAATGATCATATGTAAGTGCTTAACCAAGCACTATCTGTATGAATTTATCTATCTCTCCCATTTACCATGTGTATACGCTGTATGCATTATGGCTCATCAGTCCCCACCATCAAAAAGGTGCGTAATCCAGAATCTTTAATACTGCGTTCCCATGCATAACTGTCATGTGAACATGTGCAAAACGGCTGTGCATGTCTGCTTAAACATCTCTATCTCAAAAGGGCCATTCTCATTCTAGCCTGACGCTACAACTTCCCACCCCATAGCCTATTCCTAAAACTCTACGCCCCACAGCCTGACCCTAAGTATCCCTTCCCTGCAGCCTAAATTTAGCCTCCCCTGACCACAGGCTGACCCTAACCATAATCCTTCCTTCCCCCTTTCACCAGAGCCTAACCCTAAAAGTCTGCAGCAGACAGTGGGTGCAATTGGATTGGTGGGTGGCAGCTTCTGAATATCTGATCGGCATACTTACCCATAAAAATAAAAATTCTAAAATGGCTGTTTTTCGCAATCGAGACAGCCAAAAATTAGCTTTCGACTGTCTCCGTTTCTAAAACAGCTATTTTTGACTGCAGACTAACAACAGCGCAGGACACACTTTATAGTAAATCATTGGTTTTGCATTGTGGAATAAATAATAATAATAATTAATATCACAATTCTAAATAACAGAAGGAATTTGGACACAGAGAATGTAGAAGATGAAGCAATGGACTATATTTTGGGTAAAGAAAACAGAATGTGAGGAGAGGTGGAAACAGAAGATGGGGAACAGGTGCAGATCAAACTGACTTTTGGCAGAGTTACACAATGATATGAAAAAACAGGAAGATAAACAAAATAAAGTATGATCTAGGGAGACTAGAGGAATGGTCAAGATTATGGAAACTGTTATTTCAATGCCAAAATGTTTTAAAAATAATGAACATGGGGAACAAACCCCCAAAACCTCAATATATACATTGACAGTATTTACAGTATTACATTCAAAACTACTTAGGAGGAAATGGATCTAGGAGTCACTGGACCTGATCCAGACAATACACACACACAATCAGAACACAAGTGGCGCAAGTACCTGATGGACTTTGAAAGTAAGTGCACCCTATCCATAGATGTTCCAACATATCTGGATGAGGTTGCAAATGCATTTAAGTACTCTAGGTGAAGCACTGGAAATAAGTCACATATCTATATAACAAGCAAATATGTCTAAAGGGGAGAATGTGTTCTTCCTTAAAATCTTTGCATGTGTGGGGATTAGGCATGCAGATGAATGGTATCCATTGCAGCACATCTGACTCACGCATGCGTGCTTGAAGTAAATTAACCGACTTCTGCAAGCATACCTCGGAAGTTGGAATAAAAAACACTGAGTGATGAGCGCTAGACGTGCAAACCACAACCAGAAAATGGATTATCACAAATATTAAATTAATACATGCATGTATAATGCATAACAACCCAACAACAAAAATTGACCTGCGCTGGTGACTAGTTGTGCAATACTAGAAAAAACAAGAAACAGAAAACACCGCGCTGGGCAATAATGAATGGGTAAAAGTAAAAGCAAGTGGTTCAAATTAAAAACACATTTATTGTCTAAACATCAGCAAAAATAAAAAACAAATAAATATTGAATAGATAAAAATAACCTATGTAAAATAACACAATGGGGGAATATGCATCCAGTAATAAGCACGAAGCATAGATTAAGATATACACCTCACAGCCCGCAGGGAGCCTCTCAGACAATGTGTGAGTGGCCCGAACGGTAGGTAATGGAGCTACCACTGTGAGTAAACCAATACAAGAGTTGCAGCTCTTGAAGCGGTTCAAGATTTTTGCTACATTTATCACCAAATCCTGCTGTTTCAGCTGCAACTCTTGTATTGGTTTACTCACATTTTTTCATATGGAAAAAACAGGAGGTGGGTGTATGGGGCGCTAATACCTTTAAGAATAATAATCACTAATAAAGAAAAGTACAAATAGTACAAATGATACATCAAATATATAAAGAAGAATATACCTTTAATGAAATAAATAAATATAGTGATAAATACACCTAATAAAAATACCTTAAAGTGAAATAGATAATACAATAGCTAAAAGGATCCTTGGGGTATCACAAATATTTGACTTTTTGTTATAAAAATTGCAAAAAAAAATAAATATAAAATTAATGAGCAAGTGGATATACACAATAAATATATAATGAATATAATGAATATAGTGAATCTTTTAAAGTGACAATAGTGAAATTTAATAGAAAACAGTAGTCAAAAAGTATGAAAGTTTACCTACAGAGGTAGTCCCAAAAGAATATTACAACAAGTTCAAAAGTAGTGTATTAAAAAAATCCAATATATTAATACCACAAAATAGAGTTCTGGCAATGTGAACCATAAAAGTCAGTTCATTAGAGTTCTATTGATGCAAGTCAGCAGCGTAAATCCCACAAAAAATGAAAAAAGGTCCTGAGGAATAAGTTAAAAAAAAAATGAAATAGAGCACATCCGCTGACTCACAGATAGTAGCGTTTTTCAATATATCAATATGTCTTTTATAGAGTGAAATATAAAACAAAGGAGAGTATGCAGGTGTCTTCCCACTTCGATTGAAAGACATCTATGGAGCCGCTACAGGAAGGTCCAATCACGGTCCTGGAAGGTCCCGCTTCTGTCGGTGCTATTAAAGATTTCACCAATCCTTGTTTTGTATAAATAGCAAGTACAAAGTAGTACACACGTTATACCGCGCTCCTAATACAAGGCCACTAGATACCTAGACCTTTAGGGGTCAAAACTTATATTGATCCCTAACTTCCATGCTCCAGCAATTGGAGACACATACAGACAAAATCAGAATACAGCTTAAGATCTAGTTTTCTCCAGCGCCTTCCCTGCTCTTACTGTCACAATTTTCATGAAATCCTTCACACTTCTGTCTCTAACTGATACAAAGTTTCAACAAGTCTTTCAAAGTTCTTACTAGTGGTTGGTAATCTTCTCTTATTTAGAAGTGCTGTTTCCAAGTCTCCTTATCTCTTATTCTTCCTTTTCCTTTTCGTGGTCTTTCTTCTTCTTCTTCTTTATTCACAGTTCTCCACAGGATCTCATGACAAATTAGCACATACAAGGTAAAAGATCATCATGTGTGATACCGCAATCCACAGGTAAGTAATAGGTCCT